>KN475879.1:71498-86946 GCA_000787095.1 Periophthalmodon schlosseri
AAATATAGTAATATAATATATAATATATTTAACAAAAAACATTTATGAGCATAAGCAATAAAACAGTGTTGCTACAATTTAAATTTTCCAAATATATATTCATCAGTTTCCTATGTAGTTAATGAAACCTTCTGACCATTAAACAGATGCATGTTTATAATATGCACTTTATAGACCTGAGAGGCATTAACCCTGGAGTCAGAACGGATAAAGTGTATTGCCCAAGGACTGAAGTACCAAATGTGAGAGTGAGATCAAACCACAAACTTCCTGCCTTTACAAGCTGATCTGCCCCCACCCATCCTGATAACATTCTACAGGAGCACTATAGAGAGCGTCCTCACCAACCGTACCTCTGTGTGGGGCGGGGGCTGCACTGCCTCTGACTGGAACGTGAGGAGAGTGGTGAGGACCGCAGAAAACATCAATGGGACCACCCTCCCGTCTGGTCAGGACATTGCCCCAATCACTGTTTGTCCCAAGCCAGAAACATCATCAGGGACCCTTCACAGCCCCACCATCGTCTGTTCTCGCTGTTGACCTCTGGAAAGAGGTTCTGCAGCATTCGATGTAGGACATTCAGGTTCTGCAATAGTTTTTATCCTGTGGCTGTCAGACTGCTGAATTCCTCTTAACGCTCCTCACTTTACTAAGCACTGCTGGCACTTTTATCTGATTTTTTAATCTTAAAACTAGCACTTTATATAATATTATGCTGTTCATTTTTCATTTTTCATGAGGAGCATCTGAATGACAAAAGACAAAAGTCTAAGTCTACAAACCACTGTATTAAGCTGCTTTATGTAGATTCCACCTGCTCTTCCTGTGCTCTATGTTGCATGCTTCTCCTCAGGTGGTCCAGGTGCTCAGTGCGGTGGCCTGCATTCTCACCACAGTCATCTACACCTGTGTGAGCTTCAACTGTGCTGTTTCTATGGCGACACCTGTCTGGTCCAGTCTAATGGTAACTCTGCACCTGCACAGGATCCATAGATCATCTTTTACTCGTGGACACTGATGTTTACACCTGTCTCTCCTGCAGTATGTGGCCTCGGGGTTTTATGCAATGGAGGCTCAGAGGAAGGCCAACAAAGTTAAGGTATGGACCAGTGTGATGTATAATGTTGAGCTGTGTACAAACGAGTGGTCAGAGCCTCTATGTGCCTGGTAGGTGGTAGAATATCATAGGTTATTTGAAGATAAAATTATATCGTTTACTTCTTGCTACTGTAGTAAGAAGTAATATAAAGTAAGTTAGCTATCAACTAAGTTTTAGCCATGGGTAAGGTTGTTATTATGTCAAATGGTAGTGTTAGTATTATTATTATATTTAAATACAATTTTACAATAGTCACGATTATTGGTAATGTGAACACAGGTAACTATGGCAATAATCTGACCATTAGATTAGATTTTTTAATTTGCCATTTTTATGTTGCATAAAAACAACATTGTGCTTCACACAGCCACCACAACTGAGTGGAGCAGTAGATGTAGTAGATCATGTGTTCCAATCAGAGTCTCAGATTTAACAGTCCAACTGCTGTTAGCAGAAAGCAGTTGAGCATTAGCAGCTTCTGTAGACCAACTTTGGCTGTGACCATGGCAAAGAATCAAAGTGTTGCACTGATAAAATAGTGTCGGACAGCCGCAGCAAACATTGGCCGCACCGCCATGTTTATTTAATTATTTTTTATTTAATCAGCAAATCTAGAATAGAATAGTATAGTTCCACTGAACCACCAAATCTTTTCTTTGTAATTATTTTGCATTGACTATGCAAGTTATTATAGTCAAGTATAGACTACTTAACACTTAACACCTTCTGGCTCTCATAGGTTATAGCCCTGGTGGCTGCTAACATCTTCAGCTTTGTGTTTGGGTTCTCTGCTATGATGAGCACCAGCCTCAAGCCTCAAGACTCCACTGCTCTCAACGCTAAGCAGGTAAACACTATGTAAACCCATTTACATGTGCTAATCTAACTAAAGGAAGGCACAAATACTGTAATTCTCTGGTTTGTTTCAGAGGGTGGGGTCATACGTGGCCAAGGGCGGCTCCATCACATTCACAGTGCATTGTTTGCTGGCATCTCTCTACATCCTGTTTCTGTGCTGGAGAGGCCTACAGCGCTACAGCCACACAGCCACACAGGCCTACAGCCGAGTGGCACAGGTGAGGGAAGAGCACAGGTGAGGGAGGGGCTGAGGGGGAGAAAGTGACTATGTGCATGTACTTTATTGTAAATCAGAATATATATCAAGAACGTATAAATAATATTGTAATCAATTAATTCATCATCTAATAACTTGCATTCATGTTCGTGAATTTGAAGATGTCATCATTTCAGCTGCAGGGCAGGGGCCAAAATAACTATGGGAGAGTCACTGTTTTTTATATATCCATTTATGTATTAGTTATTTGCTCCACAAACTTGCCTTATTACTTTTATGGCTTAAAGTCCTTTCATTTGACAACAATGTTTTGTGGTTGAATTGAAGACATTGTTTTTATTATCAATGTAATACTGACATTTGAATGTGTTTTTGTCCAGGAGGCAGAAAGCACCAATGAGTCTCTTCTTGAAAATATGGAATACAACCTTTGATGGAGGGTGTCTGAGCTGTCGAAACCAGTTACTGTTTTAAGACGTGGTAAATTTCAATAACCTGGCTACAGAGACTTTCAGTGGATCTGAACAAAGTCCTCCAATTGTGAACTGTAAATTCTTGTAATTATTCTTTTATATAATACTTTTGTTGTTTATCTTATTTAATAACTATAATTCTCATGTTCAGAAAAACCCAGTGCCAAAACGTTTTTCCTTTTTTTTTTTTTTTCCCCCTCACAGCCCCCCATGCAATTGAGACATGTCACCGCCAGAGGGCGCCATTGTTTTGTGTTTCAGTGCGTGTCTGGACTTAGAGCATTGGCCCAGACATTTCAGTTTTTTCTAAATGTCACGTCTCATCCATCAGCTTTTGTTCAATCTGTTGTGCTCCTGGTAAATGTCACGGCACAACCAAGTCCTGCTCCTCTGGCACTCAGGACAGTCTCATCCTATTTAATACTTTTTACAAAGCGTTCAAATAAATGAAAAGAAAGACCCCGTTAAAACATAGAGCTGTTTTTCAAATATCAGGAGATCCATGTTAGTCCTGGTTTAGATCAGTTTCAGTCCAGTTTTGGTCCTGGGTGAGACCTTTAGTCTTGGCTTAGACCTACAGATCTGTTTCAGTCCAAGTGTAGACCTGATTTAGGCTTAATCTAGACCTGGTTTAGATCTGTTTAGTCTTGTTTGTTGTCCTAGTTTAGACTTAGTGTAATCATAGTTTTGATATTTGTTTGAATCTCCTTTACTCCTCATTTTCAGTGGATCTGCTTTAGTCCTGTTTCAGTCTTGGTTTAGACCTGCTTTAGTCCTGGTTCAGTCCTAGTGTAGACCTGCTTTAGTCCTGGTTCAGTCCTAGTGTAGACCTGCTTTAGTCCTGGTTCAGTCCTAGTGTAGACCTGCTTTAGTCCTGGTTCAGTCCTAGTGTAGACCTGCTTTAGTCCTGGTTCAGTCCTAGTGTAGACCTGCTTTAGTCCTGGTTCAGTCCTAGTGTAGACCTGCTTTAGTCCCAATTCCGTGCTAGTTTTGACCTGATTTAGTCCTGGTTCAGTCCTGGTTTAGCCCTGCTTTAGTCCTGTTTCAGACCTGCTTTAGTCCTGTTTCAGACCTGCTTTAGTCCTGCTTTAGTCCTGGTTCATGACACAGATTTGTACTGGATCAGATGTTCACACAGACTTCTGCAGGAGTGAAAAAATCTGAGTGCAGTTCTCACGCCATGTGGACCTAAGCACTTCCAGCTGCTCCAGAGCGGGTCAGGCCATGGAGGGGAGGGGCCAAGCAGCGGAGGGGAAGGGCCAGGCTGAGGAGGGGATGTGCCAAGCTGCAGAGGGTAGGGGCCAGGCTGAGAAGGGGGGCTGGGCTGTGGAGGGGGTCTGGGAACCCTGCACCATAAGACAAATATGGACTTCATTAGAGAGTTTGAACTGACTGACAGAGAAAGAGGGAAGAGGAGAGAAGGGGGTCCTCACTAAATCTGACTGAACTACAGCATACGAAGAGGAAGGAGACCACGCTAATATTTGAATTTTTAGAAGAGTAACAGCAGGTACACTACCCGTCAAAAGTTTGCACACATCACGTTTTTTTTCTTTATGTTTACTACTTTCTACATTTTAAATACATACGGACGAGATCAAATATATGATGCAAGATCTATGTAATTATATAGCAAAGAAAAAAGTGAAATAACTCAACTAAATATTGTTTTATATTTTGCATTCAAATCCTCCGGCCTCCTGGTCTTCTCTCAATGAGCTTCTTGATGAAGTTTCCTGAACTGGTTTTCTCTTCACAGCTGTGCCTTGTCAGGGTCAAGAAATGCCAAAAGTGTAAAGCAGTGGTCAAACAAAGGCAGGATATTTTTAATCTAAAACACGTTTTGAGTTATTTTGAGTTTATTTTTTTCTTTTCAGCATTCCATATGTGTTTCTTCATAGTTTTGATGCCTTCAGTGAGACTCTGCAATATAAATAATCATGGAAATAAAGAAGAAAAACATGAAAAAGTGTGTGCAAACTTTTGACTGGTAGAGTACATCCAAATTAGACATGATGTGGACATAGTCCTGTGTAACTTTTCTGACTCATAGACAACTGGATCCATAACTACTGTCTAAACACATTCAGATGCCCGCTCCTTTTTGCTGGTGACTTATGCGTCTGCAGTTTTGGAGGAAAGTCTCGTCTGAAGTGAAATTGAGAGGAAGAGATGACTCAGGCTGGACATGAGGAACGGGGGTCCCACGGACCACCTAGAACAGTCATACGCACCAAAACGTGCAACTTCCTATGGACTTTATTGACATTATTAACATTAGAGTAGTGTTTTAGGCGCTGCAAAAGTTCAAGATCTATGAATAGTAAAAGTAGCCTCATGAAGTAGTAGTAATAGGAATACTGCTAATTAGTTGTTGCATCAATATTGTAAATGTTAAAGTATCAGCAAGTAACAGCAGCAAAAACTATTAACAGTTCTAGTTGCAATACAATTTGCTGTCCATTACAAAAACTTTTACTTCAGTAACAGAATAGGCCTAAAACTAGTTAATTTTACTTTTGTAGTAGTAGTAGTAGTAGTAGTAGTAGTAGTAGTAGTAGTAGTAGTAGTAGTAGTGATAGTAGTGATAGTAGAATAGTAGTGATAGTAGTGATAGCTGTAGTAGTGCCAGAACTATAGTAACAGTACAGTTAGCCCAGTGCAGCCCAATACAAAAACATCTTCATTATTATGAAGTAACAAATCTTTACAGTATATGTTCTACTTAAATTTCTACTTAAATAATATAATAATATAAATATATGTTCTACTTAAATATATGTTCTACTTAAATTTCTCTTGCCAGCACAAATGAAAAGACACAGTCCATATCTGAGAACATTCATCAATAATTTATTTTCCATAATCTCAGGAACCACCACGGCTTCTCAGCTTGAAAATTCATCCATTTCCAACAACACAGTTTTGAAAAATGTAAAGTTACTTTACAAATTCTTAATAGAAAAAAGAATAAATTAACTGTGGAATTCTGTTATTTTTCCCCAATTCCACATTTTTCTACAACAATTTCAAATTTCTGGTTACAACATAAGTGATAAAATTAAGTTACATGCTCTATCTGGTAGGTCGATGGTTCTATTCTTAAAGGTCCTATATTACGCAAAATTGACTCGTGAGCTTTAAGCCATGTTAAAATGTTACCTCCTCAAAAACATACCTGGAGTTGTGTTTTGTTTCATACACACATGACTGAGTAACCCTGCATTATTAGTCTGTCTACATCTCCATAGCTCAAAATGCTCTGTTCCACCTTCTGATGTCATGAACTGGTAGTTTTCAAGTTAACAACTGTCTTTTACCTTTTGTTCAGCAGAGAATGGTGATTCCAGTGATTCTAGTGAAGGTGTATGGAGTTTAAAAACACAGAGGAGCACTTCTTGTATTACCACATGACATCACAAGGTGGAACAGAGTGTTTACTGTTTGAGAAAAGAACTCAATAAGTGTGAATGAAACAAAACACAACTCTGGGTATGTTTTTGGTGCGAAAACAACAATATAACATAAATCAAAAATTTGCGTAATACGGGCCCTTTAAACTGTCAAAATAAGCTTTCATTTGCACATCTGGTATTGAATCTATTGTGAGTAAGTCTAAGGATCCTACGTGACGAAGCAGTAACTAGTCATTTGTAGCACCTGAACGGGTTGGTACAAGGAACTCAAAATTCTTATAAAAAATTGTTAAAATGGAGAGTCAATGTTAAAAACCCCACCTATACCTTATACAGTGTCCCTTGCAACATAAGGGCAAATCTGATATACAAAAGCGCACAGGAAACAGCGGCATGTGTGGAACCGGGCGAGGGGGCGTGTCACTTCATCACGTCGGGGTCGGAGGTCAAAATGGGGTCAGAAATGGGGTCAAAATGCTGGAAATGTGGGCGCACTGGACATTGATGAGGGGGCTGTCTGATTGGCATGCATTTGGGACTCAATGCTTTCATAATTCTACAGAAGGGACAAAAAGTTGAAAAGATTTGAAAAGATTTTACAGTTTTTGGTCAACTTACAGTCAAAAAGAGGACATGATAAAAGACGATTTACAATAGGGTTTTTTTTTTTGCTTACGTCGTGGTGCAATTCAACTTAATATGTAAAAATAATTAGATCAAGGGTAATGTGTCAAGAATCATGCAATAAAAAAATAAAATAAAATGTGCTTTTCTAACCTTTTTGTAATTTCTGATTGTTAGTGACATGATTTTAAATGTTTAGTTTTTCATATGGCTCTTTTTGGGGGGGTTTGATGCAAGATATTAAAGTGCATATGACTGGTTAGAGTCCTTTTCACTAAAACACAGTTAATATCATTAGTTTTGTCTAGTTTTTTAATTCTGATGAAGTTTACTTTTTTACTTCCTGGTTGGACACGGGCAGCAGATGTGACATACGTGGAGGTAATTCCATAACTGTTACCTAGCAACCATAATGTAAACAAGGGCCAAAACTTGTCTAAATGACACAGTAGTTACAAATAGATGACAACACATTTATTTTGTTAAATCAATATTTAGACTGTCAGCAAAATGCCTTCCTTGTGCGTAAATAGTCTCTGCGTTGTGGATGGAATTTTCCGTGTTGATGGCACAGTTAGAGGTATTCTGTTTTAGAACTCACCGCTACTTCCTGTATTTTTTACTTTTCTTCTCAACTTTTTTCCACAAACTGCCACTTAACTGATGTAAAACTATGCTAAATATTTACCACAGGCACTATCCCACCAAACCAAGTGAGAATTAGAAAACCATGAAAACCTGTCATATGCACTTTAATCCTAACCAAAACTTGAAACTGTTGGGAGTTCAGAGTGATTGGACAAACTGTGGCAGTAAACGTCCAGCAAGAGAGTGTTTCTAGTTAAGGTGTAAATGCTTTGTCAATAGCCGTACAGTTAATAAAGTTTTACAAAGGTTTAAAATCCATTAATTTCATTTTTGTTCCCTTTCAAACACTGTGGCTTGAGTTGCAATCTTTGGCCCTGTCTTGCAATTCTTTCTTTCTTGCACTGTTGTGGTTCCATTTTTTTTTCTTTTTCAAATTTCAGCTATTTCTTCCCAAATTATCTCGCTGGATATATTTAACTTGCTTTCAAAATCTTAGAACAAAAACACAAAAGTGTAATGACTACTGAGACTTGTCCAATGTCATTGCAATTTCAAAACTAGGCCCTTTTTGACTGTATTAATGTTGTGCTTCAAGTTAATTAAGTAAACATATAAAAGCCACTTAAATACAAGCTAAATAGGTTAATTGCCATCAGTACTTTTCTATTTCAGTGAACTTAAAATAATTTGTTTTTGTCATGAAGTCAGTATTTTAAGTTTAAGCGCGTTTGGCACTAATAAAAAAACATACAGTTCACCATTATAAATAATACCTATGTTAAAAAGGAACAAGTACGACTGATGGGACGATAAATAGCACATATGATTAAGATGACAAATTAATATTCAAATAATAGATTTTTTTTTTTAATTTGGGGATGAAAATAAACACATTTTAAAACAATATTTAGATTTTTTAAAGTCTTTGTGTGACGCGTGTGCCACAATATCTTGACATAATCCCAAACGCTATTTGATAATTTGACAAGTTCGTAACAATATGGCCTGGAAAATGTTGTATATTTCCATGGGGGGGATAATTCAAAGTCCATACAGTTGTTATTGCTATAGTCCATGTCTCGAAAATGTCCCAGAATCCTTTGCAACAGTGTCACTTTTCCGAGTTGTCTTTGGTTGTGGGTTCTTCTGACAGGAGTGGTGTCGTATCCATAATTCATATAGATTTTTCTCTCTTTTTCATAAATATAAAATGGTTTTGGGCGTGTGAAAAGAGGGGACAGGATTGTGGTGGCTCAAATCCAGCAGGTGAAGTCTGACAGGGCAGTGCAGTGACAGGGGACTGTGCACTGCAGAAACTATGTCTAATATTAAGTTCAAATGACTTGAATTTGGAATGGTAATCTTGGTTTGGGTAGTTTGGACAAAGTATTTAATTAAACTTAATAATTTAGCTTTTAAATATCTAAAGCAATGGTCTACCAATATAGTAAAGAAAACTGCACATGAAAATTTGAATTTGAATTGAAAATGATGATGTAAATATAATAAATTTACTTCTGACCAAAACTATTTCAATATTATCATGACTCTTCCCTTCAGAAATATCTTAAACGTACACTATGTAACTTTTCCACCACCTACTTGTTATTGCTTTGAATGTTCCACAGTATGGCATTAAACTTTTCCATGGAGACAAGCAATTGGAGCCAAGAGGCAAAGTTACAAGTCCAATCTGTGGAGAGGCGACAACGCTCACAGCAAGAATGGATGTTTCACATTTTGTTAGCAATAAAAAACACCTGTTATTAAATAAATGCAAGATTATGTTTAATGCCGTACATTCTTGGTAACATTCTTGGCAACGTATCTCTATGGAGACAAACGGGTGGCGTGTTACATAGTGCACCTTTAAAACCAGTTAAAGAATGTACACAAAGTAAATAAATCTACCCAAACCCGATTCACATTCTAAACTGCAGCCATTGTAACTCCTGCAGACATATTGTATTTTCGCAGTGTGATCCTGAAACAGTTTTTGCTGCTTTTGTTCAACATGTTCTGTGCTCTCCATTTCAAAGCTCCCTGTGTTTTTTTGCCCAGTCACTTGTGTGCTGTGCCCCCAGAGCTCTCAGTCTGTGAATGCCCTTCCCGGGGGTCCTGGGCCAGGGTCCTGGTTGTGGATGGTGCTATGGGGGGTCTGTAAGGGGGGGTATATGGGGGTATAGTTGGAGGAATGTCTGTATGGGATAGACCGCGTGGGGCTCTAGAAGAAGGACTCAGACCAGGGTCCCGGGCTTGGCCTTGTCGCGTCCGTACCACTGCACGTCTGCCAGCTCGGAGCACAGGGGGCTGCCGAGGAAACAGCAGTCACTGAACGACCTGCGGGGGACAGGGGAAGATTAGAGACTTGTAAAAAAGCTAATTCAGCATTTTCTTCACAAAGTTACACATTTTAAAGAGGGGATTTTACACTTCTGTGGGGTATAAATAACATATTTAGATCACCATGTTTTCACTGTTCTGAGAGGGGAGGGGCCATGTAGTGGGAGCATGGGAAGCGCTGCAGAGAACTTCCTGGTTACGTAGGCTTGTGGGTGGAGCCTTAGACAAGATGTGTGGAAACCTATGTGAAAGGAAGGTTCAAATAATGCCCAGAAGAGATCGCTAGATTACTCAAACATTAATGGTTGACATCTATATAAAAAGTCTTCAGGCATGTTTTTGATGAGGGAACAATAATATAACATGGTAGAAAGCTCAAAAAAGTTGATTTGTCTCTTTAAATTCTTATGTGAGAACCTGACATTCCAGACATTATGTCCACAGGTCACTGCTACATTATATCGATATGATGATGATTATTAGTGATACTGTTAAATAATACTAGGTTTGTTATTATGAATTTTTATGGTGTTCCATCATGTCACAGCCAACCACATGACTGGAGTAGGTAATGGGTAATGGGTAAATAAAATATTGGTATAAGCCAATATAAGCCAAGATTCTGTTGAAACTTCTATCAAAATTTGATGAATCCTGACATCCAGCATCAGGATATGACAAAATCTATTCTTTATGCTTTATTAAAAGGTCCTGTACCTGATTTTTCCAAATCTGTCTTGTCCCAGAACAGATATATTGTATATGTCCAATACTATATTGTCCATTAATAAGAAAGTGTGTGTTAGCATGCTAGTTGTTTTTAGTTTTACCATCATTGCAAAACTCCGCTCTAGTCTCTGAAAGTTGTGAAAAGCGCTTATATTTATTCTCAAAATGCATAAGGTCCGTAAGGAATAACTTAGGACCACTGCAAACTCAAACTGTTTAAAATCAGGTACAGTGCGTTTAAGGCTAATTACGGTGGAGTTATTCAAAAATGTTACCAATAGCTATGTTGTTTTTGCTTTGACATTTTAAAGTGCAATCCTCCCATTGAATCTTTGGGTGTTTAAAATTACAGTACAATAACAATAGAATAGCTGTACATTTCAGGTTTCCAAATGAAAGTAAATGTAGACACAGGCTTGTAGACATGTGGGTGCTTCTTTAGTAAAGTCAGTGTGAGGAACAGAACACAGCAGAGCACATGCACAGACCAGCTCCACAGAAGACTAATTTGCCCCTCCATAATTGACAGTGACAGGGTCATAAAAATGTACAGCACCATTTATGCTGTCTCCTGTACCTGCCCGTGCCTCACAGTGCTCACAGTGGGCACTAGTCTTGGCTTTAATGTGTGTGGCATAAACCCATGTCTCATGTTTTAGATTTGGGCACTGCAAAAAGGAATATCTAAATGGCTTAAACGTAAGAATAATCAGGATAGTTTTGATTAGATTTTAACATAATCTTTCTGCTGGAGGGTCTGCCACCTGTTTGTCTCCATATCCAGGTTATATTGCTTTCCCTGAAATATTTCACAGTATGGCATTAATCTAATCTATCTCTATGGAGTCAAACAGGTGATGAAGGACCAGGACAAGTTACAGGTCAAATTTGTGCAAAGGCAGGCCAGCTTGCAGTAAGAATGTTTGTTAGTGAACAGTTAAATTTACATTTCATTTAAAACATCTGAATCCTAATAATCAGTTAAGACTCTAGATTCAAATCATTTCAACTTATTTTGAGGTATTTTTGCAGTGTATATTTATGTTCTATTTGTTCTAGCAGCTAGCAGCTACTACTAGCCAAGGCAGGGGCACTACTAGCAGCAGTAGGTGGCAGTCGTGCGGCTGCACCATCTGTGGGGAAAGCACAACCTGTGGGGGAAGCACAACCTGCGGGGGAAAATGTCTACTGCGCATGTACAAATATATCAAAATGAATAAGTCAAAATGCAGTTAAGACTATAAATAAACATTTATATTGGTAATCAAGGTATTTGAGAACTATTGTCACCATTGATTTCAATCCTTGTCATTCATAAATTATTTGATTAAATCCGTTTTGACGGTGGACTAACTGTTAGTGTAGTACATGTTGGCAGTTACTTGAGAGTGCACTACAGCTGTTGTATGTACTTAATATGGTGAAACTTGTTGCTATAAAAATCTTATTTTTTAAGATAAAAAATCCAAACCAACTATTTTATAAAAGATATATGTAACAGCTATTGATAGAAAATCTGCAATATGTCCAAAAGTTAGTGCGACATGACTTTTGGTGGAGCTCTAATCGCTCAAGTGTCTTATCCAGACTGGTGTGGCTTCTATGATTTCTATGGTGCAGCCACAGGCTCGTTACTATGGTGACGCTTTCAACTTCCCGCAGAGGTATAATTATATAATTATAATAATTATGATAATTATAATTATACAATTCTACCAGACTATAATCTTTATAACCAACGCCTACTAACGATATACCACGGTAAGAGTATTTAAGAGTTTAAGTTATATTTCTTAAAAAAAAACTGTGGACTTGGAAGCGCAAACGTACAAATAGCACATGCGCAGTTGATGTTCCCACAGATCGCGCTTCCCCTGCAGACGGCGCAGCTACAAATAGTAGTAGCGGACTGAGGGATCAGTCTACCGATGGCAGATGACAGTAGCACTAGTATTAACACTTGCGACAGCAGGGGACAATAGCACTAGTATTTGCACTAACATTAGCACTAGCTTTAGCACTAGCGGAGGCAGGTGACAGTAGCTTTAGCACTAGCGGAGGCAATTGACAGTAGCATTAGCGTTAGCACTAGCGGCGGCAGGTGACAGTAGGACTAGTATTAGCGCTAGCGGAGCAAGTGACAGTAGCACTGGCGTTAGCATTAGCACTAGCGGAGCAGGTGACATTAGCACTACGAAAGCAGGTGCACTAGTGGAGCAGGTGACAGTACCTCTATGCGTCAGAGCCAGGCTGTGGGGCGTCAGAAGGAGAGCAGTCTGCTGTGCCTCTGAAGCAGAGAGAGGACAGGACACACAGGAGGAGTTAGTGCGCACACACAAACAGTGAGAGCAACAGGTTTAAAGGGCAGTGTGAGCTATTTTGCTATTTTACTAATTACATGTATGAACTGTCACATGTATATTTCATAATTATAACCCAGTTATACAGTGTGCTATATAAACTTGAGGTTTACAGTAGAATTTGACTCCACTCAGTCACAGTCACACACTATGATGGTATTCATCCACAGCACGGTTGTGAACATTAATAATTGATACTCAAATACTTGATAGCCAAATAAAAATACTAATTGATACTCAAAACTATACGTATACTCAGTTGAACAGATATTGATACTGTAGAAAATAAAATAGTCTTGGTCTAAAATTACATTCTATAAAAAAAAAAAAAAAACTTTTTTATTATGATTGTTGTATCGAAATTGGCAAGTATCCAGACTTTTCCTTAGTATCAGTATCAACATAGAAATTTAAGCCATGTCCCTGACTGGCAGGGATACGGCTGCCATTTTGGGTCTACAGCTCCATAACCCACCACCAAATCACATAAACAAACCGCAGATTCACAAAGGCGAGGTGGGTAAAGTGTCTTGCCCAAGGACAAAACAACAATCATCTAGCAGAGATTTACCTACCAAGCAGATTAGTGGGTAAGCGTCTCTTCAAGCAGCCTTTTCTGCCCACTAAGTCTATAGCAACAGCTGTCAAATTACACAATGCTAGAACTATCACAGCTGATTACTACTATAGTATTTTTGATCAAGTATTGAATCTGCACTGTGAAAACTACACACTGCACCTTTAAGCATTTTAGAAGAAAAGTAGTGAGTCGTGAATGAAAGTGACTGAACACATTTCAAACCAGAAACGCACCAAAGTCACTCAAAACAGTGAGGTTAGTGAACAGACTTAGAGACAGACTTAGTGCAGTGATAGTAGTTAGGGGTTAGGTTAGAGTTGAGGTACAGTGCAGTATCTGGGGGTGCGTCTTACCCGCTCTGCCAGTTGAGGATGTGCTGGGGGCTACAAGGGGGAGTGGGGGTAGCTGCATGCTCACTGGATGGGGTCAGACTCCGCTGGCTGTGAGGGGAGGCCACTACGAGGAGAACACACAGTAAGCTAGGTCTTAACACAGAGGAATAGGCAACATACAAGAGGACATTGTACAAGTGATGTCAGACATTTTGGCTGTCATGAGGTGAGGACACAGCTGTAAAATTTGAACCCCAATTGGTGGCTTTCAGATTCTAGAATGAGATGATGTCATTAAGGTTGGCAAAAATGTTGAAAATCAGATACTAATTGATACTAAAACTAGTATCGAAACTAGATACTCATTTGAACAGATATTGATGCTGAAAAAATCACATTCACAGGACAGAAACAAACCTTTCCTGAATAGCTTTAGAATGACTTTGAATTGTATAAAAACAAGTATAAACATTTTGACTAGGCTCTAGAACTTGATAAATGACAACAAAAATCTGCATTTTTAACTATTTATTTTAGCTGCCTCCTATCTGTACTAAAACATATCAGCCTATAGAATGTTTGTAGAATGTCATGGACATTCATTTTCAATGTGTCAGCTCGACGGAGGAGCACAGAGTTTGAGTTGAGTGGTAACAGGAATGGGAGGTTATATCATTATGCTATTATGTATTATATTGTGTCTGAAGAAATTAGCATTTACTCCTAATAGCCAAGAATTCTTCCTGGTCTGTGGGAGACATGCCACAAGAATGAATATTCACACTTTATGGGTGTGTTCACACTTGAGCCCAGTTTAGTCCTGATGTAGACTGGGTTTGGTCTAGTTCCACGTTTTTAGTTCCAGTTTAGTCCAATTGTGTGAGCTGTGTGTATGTGTGAATGCAGCCTTTGTATACTCTTTGGGTTTGGTCTAGTTCCATGTTTTTAGTTCCAGTTTAGTCCCAATTGTGTGAGCTGTGTGTATGTGTGAATGCAGCCTTTGTATACTCTTTCACAAGGTGGTAAAAAAAAGTTCACTAGTTCCTTGCACTTTTCAAAACAGGTATACAACTTGGATTAAAGGGCCTATGACAGGTTACACTACTCATTTTACTGATACACAGTTAAGATCATTATATTTCAGATTTTGCAAAAATAATTAGAACTTTTTTCACAGTTTGACAATTTTTTTGGTTTAAAATTTTACTTCCTGGTTGTGAATCATGACATCACACTAGGAAATTCCTTAACTGTTACCTAGAAACCTAGAAACCATGTTGTACACTGGTACAAAATTCCTCTAATGTACACAGAAAATTACTATTTGACAAATAAAAATATAATGAAACACCTTTATTTTGTTGAAATAATGTTTAAAGAATTAGAAAAAAATGTGTGATGTCCTACTGTGATGTCATCAATATGTTTAAGAAATCTCTCTCTTTCTCTACTCTCACTCTCTGACTTTTGTTTGCAAATTTTTTCTTCATTGGTGCAAAACTATATTTTATTAACAGGTATTATCTCACCAAATGAAGTCAAATTTAGAGCATCATAAAAACCTGTCATATGCACTTTAACAGTGTGATTATCTTCTTTCTAGTTAACCACATTGACATTAGCATGTGTAGCTGTCACTGACCTGGCGATCCCTTGGCGAGTGAGCCCACCCTGCTGCCTCTGCCGTGGCCTGGGGTGCTCTGCTCGGAGGCGGAGCTGGAGTGGGAGTGGCTCCTCTCCTTCAGGCTGCCCGAGGACCTCTGGTACCAGCACCTCAACTCCTCTGACACAGCCGCCCGGCTCCCCCCTCCTCCCCCCTCCCTCCCTAA
>KN475881.1:2882-17434 GCA_000787095.1 Periophthalmodon schlosseri
AGCCCCAGGGGTCAGCGCCTGCCTCCCCGCCCCACCTCCGCCCCACCTCCGCCCCACTACTGTTCCCAGGACCGGAGCCTCTCATCGGGATGTCCCATCTCCAGCATTCACATTCTCATATCCTCCACAACCCCTAATGTTATCTCAAATATGAGTTCATAATGCAGCTAAAGAAGGGCTCTGAATTAGATTACAACCTGAACGAATTTGCACGCTAATACCACATTAATAATAGACTTTTTTGTTGCGTTATTATCCAATATAGGACATTTATATTGACATAAAACCAGTAACACAAAGTTAAATCAGGAATTACACATCAGAATATAGCTGTAGCATTTCCCTTCACTCTATAAATGAAATAGTAAGGAGGTGCACGTAACATTTATGTCTTAACATTTTGGCATAATAAAAAAAAAATACATTTCAAAAGTAGGTTAAACAGATTTTGACAGTATTATTATCTAACATTACGATACACATTTGTCTCTAACTTTATTCTAAGAGTCCGCAGTAACACTTTTGAGACCACCTCGTTTGAGTGACATCAGAGGAATTTGGTTTGGGTTGATCTTATTGGCTAAACCGTTCTTGGCAAGTGTCAGGAGGAATGCATGGGGACTAGAAGCGGTCAGGACAAATTAAAGCTCCAACCTGCTATTTTACTGTTCAGATCTGATGGTGCTATAAAGTGGGGGAAAATAGAGCGGGTTGATTTTATGTGATTTTCCCCTGGCTCCATATCTAAGCCTTTTTGGCACAGTATGTTATGCCTTGTTCAAGCATAAGATCTGTAAATGCCCCTATAAATTTCTTTAGCACGTTATATGGTTCCATGCCCTGGGCCAAGAGCATTTAAAGTATGTCACAGGGGAACAGCAGGGAGCTAAAGAAGCCCACGGGCTAAACAGGGTGTAATGTAGATTTAATTAACAGGCGAGGGCTCTCACACTCACGCAAACTATTAAAACACGGATACAACAGCACCAATAGTGAATATGCATGTACTTTTTACAGTGAACACACACACACACAAAATTCTCCTCCCCTCATCTCTGGGTTTGGAGCGATGGTGTGAAATATGCACGTGTAAATGAGATGCAGAAGGGAGGCAGAGATGGGGAGAGGATGTGGCTTGGCTTTGAATTGCTTAAGTAAACTTTGAGGAACAAGTAGAATTCGGAGAGTGTGACTTTTATGCATTTTGAGAATACATTAGTGTTGACGTGGGACACACATCTCAAAGTTAACGTTGTTAGATGCATAAGTATGTTTATTCTGCTAAAGTTAAAATAGCTAAATAAAAAACAGGATATATGTTTATTCCACATTGATATCATGGAATAAGCTTCCAGTTTTTATTTTACTGCTCTAGTCTAGAAATTTCGGAAATCCACATTAAATCCTTGTAAGTACAGTATCAAGAGTAAGATTAAGGTTCATTGTCCTCATAGGAAAATCTGCCCTCAATTTGGCCCATCTTTCAGTGCTTCTGAGGCAACCTGTCAGAGCCGTGTGCGCTGGAGGATCGTTCCTTCTGTGTATGTTTTTTAGGTGTTTGCTTGTAAACGCAAAAGCTCTCAGCATCACTGGTATATTTATATTCATGATGACGTCAGTGTCGACAAAAATGCCTCTTGGGAACAGAAGTCAAGCTGTTACCACTTTGCAACGCAACAGCACCAGTTACTGCAATAGTCAAGTTATTCAGTGGAGATGATAAACAAAGAAGTAATATAAAAGGTTAAGGGTGCATACAGTGTTTTACTTCTGTAGATTGAGAAATTGTATTATATTTACATTATATATATACTTTTCATATGTATTAGAATGAATCAAATTACACAGTAAACTGTAACTGCTTTAACTACATACATTCAGTTATTTAGGCATGTATCGCTTCCTCTAAAATTCTATTTGTGCAACAAAATGTTTACAGGCAAAGCACACGGTTTGTACACAAAGAATCGTATAAAGTGTCTACTGCGTTTGAGTCTCTACAATGTCATTCACTACATTAAAAAGAAAGACAAACTCAAATGAATTATAAATCTATCATCTGTAACTAAAAGCTCTTCTGAGTCAAAAGATTAGCAAACAAAATGATAAAAACAGAGATTTAAAACCTCTAGTTTATGAAACATGTAAAGTACATTCATCTTGTTAATGGCAGCAAATGTATTTGTTTATCTCCTGTATATCCTGTTACAGTAAATGCTCTCCATATATTATGAATAAAATCTTTATCTCCTTTGCACTGTCAACAGTGGCGTCATACAGCTCCTTCTGTCATGACCTGGTTTCATTACATTCTAGAACAAATGACAAATGGAGAAAGATAATCATGCTTTTACAGGCCAGGTCTGATACCACGCCTTTAGACCACACCCATTTTTATCCACAATTTACAAACAGCTGAATGCCAAATCACAATAGACCTAAACCTTCTAGTCAATCAGCAAAGGCTGTGTAACTCCAGGTCTATGATATTCTTAGAGACATTCACAGACAAAGCCGCTTGGCCTGTCCTCTTCCATCGCCTCTTTACCCTCACTTGTCCTGGTCCATGGGGTTTTGAAGAGCTTGGTTATTATGGGCCTCCTTCAGGGCACTGAGCACTGGTCTCCATGGAGACTGGAGCCCGGTCCTCTTGACCTGGTTGAGGGCAGACAGGAGTCCGGTCTGGTCCCTGCTCTGGTCCAAAGTCGACTCCTGCTGCTGTTCAGAGTAGTACATCTCCAGAGCGACCGGACTGCAGTGTTTATCCTGAAGAGGCACAGAAAGGTCAAGAACATGATCTGGAATTGACACAAGACTGAAAAAAACTACAGTGAACAAACCTCAATCTTATTATTTAACATTAATTTAAGAGGCAGATCATTAAAAACACAATCATTACATTTAAAACAGGCATGCATTACATTTCAAGTAAATACACTGGATGAGCACATTTTTCTAAATAAAAAATATAAATATAAGAAATAAAGATAAATAAACTTGTAAAGAGAGAGCAGTTCTAACCAGTCCAATCTTCAAACATCTCTTCGGAAGAACCCCCTCCCTCTCCCCCGCTGCCCCCCTTCACCGTTAAGCCTTTAATCACAGTTTAGTCACGCTCAGCTCTAATTAAAGACCCCTTGAATTCACAGGCCGGCATCCCGGTCTCTGCCTGAGCAGAAAGCAGGCTAAGATGCTCCTCACTCCTCCTCCCTCTGATTTTAAACTGCAAGACTCTTAAACTAACATGCGTACAATGCCCCAAAGGTGAGAGTTAAAGATAATGAGATTTGGTTTCCAGGCTATTCAGCTTCAAGAATGCTATTCAAATGACACATGAGAGAGTGTGCTGGGAAACAAATAGGTATAAGGTAAAGTAGCCGTGAGGAAACTAATACTAGGATCATATACAAAAGGTAGTCCCGCTGTGAAATAAGCCTCTACTTATTCACACAAAAATCAAAGTTAATCTCACGACAATTTGTCTGTCCTATCTGGCTCTGGAGACATTAAAGACTTGATAGAGATACTGCGTAGCATTTTGACAACTTATTCACCCACACATTGTGCACTTAAGAACTGAACATTAAGGATTAAGGTAAATGTAATTTTTTGTTCCACTTTGTACATATGCAATACCATGCCATAATAAGTAATACATACATCTTAGAGTTTAGTTGCATTGTACTTGTATTAAGAAGAAATGCAGAAAAAAATCCCAAAGGCTAATTGTGAATAAACAAACAGCGTAACTGTAACTGACCATGTACATACAGGAGAAAATAAATAATATAGAAATATGACTGTGACTTAAAAATAAACATGTATCAATAATATCCTTTGAGTAATGAAAAGCCTACCTTAAGAATGAAGCCGCCTGGGCATGTGAGCTGGTCGTACCACATTTCCTTGTACATGAGCAGGAGGAGCAGACTGGTTAGGAAGCCCAACGTCATAAGAATTAGACATGTGATCTGCAAATAAAACGCAGATACTCTCAAGTTTGTTGCAAACAAATGCTTGTAAAACTTTTGGACAGTGGTTCATGTAACTATGAGGTAGGTGTGTACGGTACCTTGGTTTTGTCTGAAACGTCTCTGTAAAAATGAACATTCAGCCTCTTAACACTGGGCATAAACAGTCGCCTCTTCTTCTGCTGCAGCTGGAACTGTGTTGATGTCTTCACAATGACCTACAACAAAACAACATGAAACTATTATCTCACAATATCAGTGGGAAATTACTCACCTCTACTGACATCAAACATTTGAACTGGTCTGTTATCTTGGACTATGCTCTTCCTGATGTTTCTTCAGAATTCTTGCATTTAGCATTGATTTTACATTCTTATGATAAAAACAGTATCAGTTCCATTTTCAAACTTTACCTTGTCGGTGAACGTTTGCTGTAGCTGGTTGACTTCCAGAGGAGTGATCAGGGGAATGTTATCAAAGCCATCGTCCACTGAGGGCTGCTTGTCCAGTTTATCAGACAGGTTTGCTCCAAGTTTCACCATGGCTGCTATTGATACGTCTGATTCTAAAAGCAAAGAACGCAGGTGTGATCCACCGTGCAGTACACACTTATATGATGACACTGCCGTCAACCCTGCATAACATTTGAATAACATTAGACTGTAAAGAGCTATAACTGATACTGTATATGTTATCTGTTTTTCTCTGAGCCTGTAAAGATCATGATGGCAGCACTTAAACAAAGTGTGATTAAAAACATAGTCATGTAAACAAGCAGTAGGTTATTATACAGTACAAGTATAACAGCCTCTCAAAGGCCCCCACGCACTATCAATCTATCTGACTCACTTCCAGTGAGGCACATTATTGCTTGCTTGCTTATACACTAAAGGACTTATTTTATTTGGATTTTTTTTTTTTGAAGTTTTTTCTCTACAGCAATCTTCTGTTAATCAGAGTTTTAGGCTCAACAACAAAAGTGAAACTGATGTAATACTTATAAACTAGATTTCACACATAATAAGAATGTAAATCAGCCTGAACATAATTGTCTTGGAGGTGCGTGGGTGGTAATCAGTGCTGACCATACTCAGAGAGCAAACTGTGCAAGCAGTGAATCATCAAGAAACTGTGATTACCCACCAGCACACACTGATCCCACACAGATGGAGAACAAAGACGAATGTCCACCAAACCAAAGCCATTATTGCTCTAATAAAATAAAATCAATTACTGTCAATATTATGTTTTTAAAACACCATATTTTTTTTGCCATTTTCTGCCCCTGGTTTGGCGTTTATGCAGAATAGGCATATGGCTGAACTTGGTGCAGTATTCACACACACTTACCAAGGCCCATAGGCTGACGCAGTGTACACGGTGCTACTGTAAAATAGTCAATTCGATTTGTAATTAACTACTGCTGACAATCGGGATGTGGGATGCATATCTGGCCATGATACAATTTCTCTGGTCAGATATTTAGGACCTTAAATCTGGCCTTTCCTCAATTCATCTAGTTCCCCATAGAATTTCCATGCGGCCTCCATAAACAGTCGCAATAAATCAGTAGAATAGATGAACAAAGCAGGACTTACATGTGCTGGCTGTGCTCCTCTCGGCTCCCTGTCGCGGTGGATATGCGGGACAAGCGGATGCTGTGGGACTGGCCGTGAACGCACCGGTTGCCGTGGTGATGTGTGATTCACGGCGGCACTGCGCATCAAATCAGCATCCGCAGCGCATCGGTGACATCAGTAGGAGAAATAGCCTAAAACCGAACCATGTTGTTTTTGAGTTTGAGTTTCGAGTTTATATTTGAGTAAAGAGGCCTGCTGAGACATCCCACAGACTAATAACATCACACTCTGCTTACATTTAAACATAAAGAGCCTCCAAAGCCTAAAGCAAACATGTACGTTTTCTTCTATGAAGGTCTATCCCGTGGTGGTGTAGGGTAATTTGAGAACAAAATGCAGTGTTATTGTTCGTAGTGGTTTTCTTACCTATTTGGGGAGTTTGATTTGTTTATAGACGAGGTAAGTGTACCGCTAATAGCTTATTGGTTTAGCTACAGAGCCACCTTGTGTTCATTTGTAAATCCTACAGGTGAGGTTGTAGCGGGTTGTTGAGAGGATGGATCTACTTCTGGCATCTCAAACTCAGAAAAAGGCAAACACAGTAGTAAATATATACAATGCACAATTTATTATTTAACAGGAAAAATGCCTATTGAAAAACATAAATACAAATAGAAATTAATAAAAAAAAAAAAAAAAAAGATTATCTTCGGGGGACAGATCTTAGTGCCTGACTTCTGTATGAAACAAAAATAACAATTAACATTGAGAATTACGTAATCATTTCATATAGATTTGTAAATGGAAAAGTAAAATGAAATACCAGGGATTTCATAAGGCCAAAACTCATCACAAGCCGGACATCGGGGTTCAACTCTGCCCTTGAAGTACCTGGCCACACATGGATTGTGTATTTTTATTCCACATGTGGGACTGTCGCAAATCTGGCACTACAAGACCAACACTAAAAGGTTAGATTCTAATGGCTGAGAATATAGTCTGAAAATAAACAGACTGCAGAGTACTCACCTGGAAAGCAACGTTGTGACATATATGACACATTTTGAGCTGGTCTTCATACATTCTTCTAATGTATGGCTCCATCTCAATGATGCATTTGATGGACAAGGAGAATTCCCCCCTTTTCTGAAGGAGAAAAAACAAACAATGAAACATGAACCAATACTTACAAAAGGTTTTATGCTCTAATGTGCTGCATATAAACAAAAACAGACCTCATTGAGCCATTTATCCTGCACAAGTCGGTTCAAAACCTGCTCTGCTTCACTTTTCTTGAGTTTTTTGGTAGTCAAAGTGTCAGCAATGTTCAGGACATCAGTGGAAGAAACTTTACCATTTTCGGCGCTCACAATTAGATCCATCTGCATACAGAAAGCAGAGGCGACACTTTTCACAACATTATGCCATTATTTACCATAAAAGAAATTGGTCTCAAAACGACCGGAAACAAGTAACAAATATGTTTGTGGATTACTCACCGTTTTCCTAAAGAGCTCCAGTTCATTGTCAGCATAATCAGAGGACATTCTAGTCACATCTGTCTCAGCCATGTTCACCTACACACAATTTACAGATATTACCAAGTCAGTTCAATGATGTTGCTGTCCAATTAGGGCTGGGCATATCATCAAACTAATTTGATTAATTTGTGTTTTTAATAATCAAGATTTTGAACAATTGCAAAATTGTGAAATCAAGGATTATTATGAAACAGGTTTACTCCTGACTTTCTTACTTGCAAAGCAGGGTTATTGTGAAACTGACATTGTAAAAAAATAAATAATTATAATACATTATACAAATGAAATTTAAGGTTGTTTACAATTTCTTAAATAATATCATATAAGAGTGAAAATGTAAAGAGCTTCGACAGTTTGAAAGACTAGAAGTCCCTGCACTGATTTTGATAAAATCGTTAAAACCGTAATCATCCAGTGTGTGCAAAAATAAATAAATAAATACATATTTTTTTGGTCATATCACCCAGCCCTATGTCAAATCAATATTTTAATGTCACAAACATATGTGACACATAATTTATAATGTGCAGATTTTTTTTAACTATTCCATTAGAAAGCTTGGACATTAAAGTATTTGTGTCTGCATTTTGGATCAACATTTTGATTTAAGCCTTTGGTTGAAGTTTCATCATTTGTTCAATGCAAAACATGACCTCAGAGTTTCACACTTACTAAGGCGTAATACTGCTGGCCATTGTCCTCTGACATCCCCTTTCTTATTTGCATGAACATAGGCTGGAGTTTTGAGTTGATAGTTTCAATAAAATCGTCCAACTTGTCAGGGACACACTGTGCTGCAAAACAGTAAGACAGCAACTAATCACACACTCTTACACACGTATATAACTGGTACACTTCAGTATAAACTCCGTATTAGCCAATATAATTACCTGTATGAATGTCACAGCAGTGCTGGTAAAGTGCACGTGCCTCTTGTTCATCCAAGACGCTGTTGGACATCATGGACTGGAGGAACCTGCGATGGCTGTCTCCTAAGTGCGGTGCCATGATCTAGATCAGAAAGAACACTCTGTCTGTATGCAAGATAACTGTCACAAATACTATTTTAGCAAATATTGTCACCTTATTTTCTTGCCCGTTTGCGTAAAGAAGAGTTGGGTTCACTAACATACAGTTCTGTTACTGCTAACGTTCAGTTGTGATCTGTTCTTGTAACAGTTAAAGTAGCGTATTATCAAGCAGCGAGTGACGTTAGTAGGCTATTCTACCGGTAAGTTCAAAACATCAAACCTAATATTTTCATTGTTGTAAGTCGCTATTTCTCAAAGGGTTCACTATATTTCTGGTGAATGTTTACCTGTTGTTTTCAGCCCAGAGCGCGCGCTTGTTTGTCTCATCCGAGTCCGACTTCCTTCTGTCTTCAATGACCTCAGCGCCCTCTGCCGGTCGAAAACCACAGTTGTCGCAGAGGACACCAAATTAAAATTCCTCAAAGGCCTAATTCAGGGATGTCCAAACTTTTTTCATTTAAGCATAGACCAAGTGGAGGTCTACAGACAGGTGATCAATAACAGAAGTTGCGTTCATCTGAGGTTTGAACGCCTTCAGTCTCAAAACCTCTAGTTTTAATGAAACTTGTAGTAAAAAAATGCTCATCAGGATAATGTGAGCCAGTTCAACAGAACAGAAATTCCTGTCCTGGTCATCATAACTGTCATAAGTGTTAACACTGAGCTGCAAAATGACTTTTAGGTGGTTAAGCATAATGTGAAATCACACAAACAACAGGTTTTATCTGAATTCTTTATTACACTACCAAATAAAATATGGTACAAGGTGTCAAGTCTTTGATAACAATAAAGCTTATTATTAACATTATTTAAATACAGTTTCTGATGTTGAAGATATTTACTGCTGCATTCAGGCTAATATTCATTTGTTGTCCTATCCAGAAACCTCAAGCTCAGAAGGTGCATTAAATGGCCCTTAATCGTCATCACCTCAGCAGAATGTTCACAGCCACACACCCAGGCCTACCTCTAGTATTTTAGAAATACAGCATTGGAACCAAACTGGTCAGTTAAGGACTACTTTGAGAGGGCATATTCTTTTACAATAAATACATAAATCAATACATAAACCATTTCAAACAATCCAGTTAATAACTGAAAATTGCACATAAGGTGGTGGTATTTAGTATGATCTGGTACTTGGTGCATTATAACAGGTGCAGATGTAAATATACTGAGGAGTTTGAAGACCCTCTTGAGGTCAACAGTGTCAAATATGTATTTTAAATGTAATTTACTTTAAGTTCACCTTAAATATAACAGACTGCCCTCACATTTGTAATGATTCAAATTATTCATTGTAATTTCATTGACTACATGGCATTCTGTGGAAAAAGCACAATTTTTTCCCTCACTTATTCCTCATGAGAACAATATGGCCATATTGGTGGTGTCTTAGTGGGTGAGGAGAAATTCTTATTCTAAAAAACATGATGTATACTGAAAAGTAAACAAATCTCAACACAAAGCAGGTGGAAGTCTCTATAGTGTGTTCAGTCTTATTTGATCTGAGACACCCACTCAGCAAGGGTTACTTTGATACTTGTGTTTCAGTAAAAGTAGCTCATTGGGTCCCTCAGTGTGCTTTACATTTCTTCTAACATATTTTTGATGGCAGCATTTGGCTGAGAGAAATACCTGTCAATCACAAATAGGAGGAAGAATAAACTATCACAAAAAATCTCATACAAATACATAGTACATCAGGACGATGCTATGTGCTAGTATCACAGTGTTGGCTTGAATTTACCATGAATTACCTTGTTTTCAGTGACTAGAAAACTGTCCAAGTGTATTAATGGACTGCTGTAACTTCTCTTCTTTTGCTCTTCTGCTGTGGCAAAGCTGCAAATCAAAACAGGAGTCAAATATAGAACTAACGTCACATGTCCATCTGTGGATTAGGCCTCTTACAGTTCTCTTCTCCATAAAGCTGGTGAGGAATTCATCTATATCCGTACGTCCTTCCAAGAAGTTTTCTGCTGTCTCCTCTGACTCTTCCTCTGCCTGATGAGCTGCAACTTTTAACCGGGCCTGAAGAGTGCTTAAACTGCAACTCTGCCAAAAACAAATTATACATAACAACTCCAATACATTAGCATTACATATGTAGAAACCTGTTTACATGTTTTTTTCTCACCTCACTCAGTTCATGCTGTCTCTGCATCTTTGTTTCAAAAGCCGACTTCATCTGAGTGAGCTGTTCATACTGCCAGACAAAGCACAGAGAAAGCTACGGTTACACTTGGATCAATCAAACAATCAAACTTTATGTATCCTCAAGGGTCAATGGGATTAGGAGGAATGAGAATGCTGTTTGATAAACACAAGCCCCAACTAGAACAGGGGTACATACTTTACAAAGCATTTCTTGTCTTTTGCCCTCCAGCTGTGGCTCTATTTGAAGGTTTTTCTCTGTAAAAGATGGAAGGTCAGGCAGGTAACCTTTTATTCTGAAACTTTTCACAGAAGAGCTCTACTTACTGGCCATATTAACAATACTTGTGACAAGATCTTCTTTATCGCTGGCAACTTGTTTGAGTTGTGGCAAAGACACAAAGAACTCAATCAGCACATCTTCGTTTTCCGACATGTCTGACAACTGGGTGAGGCTAAAATTGAAAAGAAACATGCATTTAATATTTGTAAATAAACTGAATTAGACTAATATTTTAAATACATTTGCTTAAAAACATACTTTTTGTCACAAAGTTCAGGAAAAGCCTCTGGAATCTCTGGCATCTTGTAGAGGTGTCCATTCAGCCCTACCTAAAATGTAAAAAGAAACAAAAAAATCCTTTACACAAATATACTTTATTATTTGCTAATTACAATGGGTAAATCTTAAGGTGTTTAGAATGAAACATCTACATTTAAATAAATGATTTGTTTAGTAGTTAATTTCTATATAGATCCTAATGCTGCTGACCTGTAGGTCTCCTGTGGGCACAGGCATGGGTAGGTCAGGAATGAATCCACTTGGAGGCGGGGCTCGAGGAGGTCCATGCACAGCGTCTGACCCGCCGTGGGACGTGGGGGCAGGAGCAGGTGAAGGAGCGCCAGGTGGAGCCTGGCCTGGGCCGATGTGGCGAGAACCATAATGAAAGCCCTGAGCTGGGTATGGAGCCATGCCGGATGACTTGTACATGCTGCTGTGGTTCAGTGTTAAATATTAGAACTTATTCCACAAGATACCAAAGTTGTTTTTTGATTAATTCTAATAATTAAATAGAAAAACTTACAATGGAAAGCCACTTGGGCCTGATGATATTAAGGCAGGGGGACTCTTCCAAAGCTCATCCAACAAACTCTGTATAACCTTACCTAGATCTGAATGCATTCCAAACTGAAACATATTAAGAACAATGTTACAGGCGTAATTTTACAAGCGGTTAAACAAAAATTGTATCAAAAGAATAAAATTAACATGGAATTAAAATAAATCTTAAAATAAAATCTTACTGGGTTACACAGGGGAAATACTTACATTTGTTATTAATGGACTTGTGACAATAGTCCCATTATTGCCATCAACTAAATGGTGCCCAACTGGAGGGAAGACACTAACCATTGGCTTTTCTTGAGGGAACTGAGGGGGAAGCAAACTACAAAACAGAGAAATGAAGAAAGATTAAACACAGATGCATTTGTATTTGGCTTCTCTTGTTTTAATGAAGGTGATTCAGGCTGATCACATTTACTATATGTGGAGACACAACTACACAATAAAAGGTATAGTATGTAACTTTCTGGAGGTGGCACTTCACCTGCAGGATTCCACTGAAACAGAACATTGAAATCATATTTTGGAAGATCCATGGGGATAGTTTTATGCCATATTGTGGAATATTTCAGCCAAAGAAACATGGAAACAAGCAGGAGGAGGCTCTGCTCCAGGCCAAACAAGAGACATGTTTTTCTACAATTGTCAGTACAATAAAAACAACCAAAATGAAAAAAAAAACAAACAAAACAAAAAACATGATTTTTGTCAATTTTTTGGCTAAGAAGTAAAATACCGTGGCTTTAAGTATGGAACAAATCTAATCATGATTGTTTAACTAATTACTAAAATCATGATTATTCACACAATTCAAACAGAGCACACTTACAATGAATGAAGTTTGAAGAATTCTTCTGGAACATAGCTATAATCTATTCCTATTTGTGTTTTTTTCACTGCTGGTTGTAATCATTGCCCAGTCCTACAGTTAGGTCATGTTTATAATTCATGTATTTATATTATTATATTTATTTATTATATTAAGATTTTTTTAATTACTACATACACTATCTTTAATGTTGAGTCAGGGAATTATTTTCTGAGTGTGTAATTTTCATTTCAAATCAGAGACGAGATGGTGTGTCAATGTGTACTCACATGTTAACACTAATGGTAGAGTTGTTAACTGTAAATGGTATTCGGTACTCCACATCCTTCTGAATTTCTGCAAGACTAGAAGTAAAAAAGACAAGCCATGTGGTTAAACACATGTTGAAAACATTAACATGTTTTTCATCTTAGTCTGTTTCTTCAAGTCTATTTCACAATAGTGTATAGAGCAATAATGGATGGTGGTGGCACTAACTTGATATGACTATAAACAATCACAGGTGTAAGGCAGCAGAGCCTGAATAAACAAATACTGATAATACTTTAATCTCTGT
Organism: Periophthalmodon schlosseri; assembly: GCA_000787095.1. NCBI lineage: Eukaryota > Metazoa > Chordata > Actinopteri > Gobiiformes > Gobiidae > Periophthalmodon > Periophthalmodon schlosseri. The sequence continues at coordinate 15,674 of KN475881.1, forward strand.
ATCCAATTGGCTATTTACCAAGCCACCGGTCACATGTCTGACTACAGCGACATGTGAGACAAATGAGGCTCACAGGACAGTCAGAGTAAAACTACAAGTAAAACTTAATCGGCCGATTTCGTTTCACAAGTTGTAAATAACTTTAAAAGATCAACAGTAGACTTAGTTACACGTGTAGCACGCAGCCTTGTCAATTGTCAACATATATTTCACTGAATTCAGTTCTATTCGAGCCAGTGCACTTGAGTAAGCTGTCAATATAGACAAGACCAACACACGGCTATAAGCAGGAAAGGGCTACATACTAAAGCACTATTACGTGATTTAATTAACGATTAACTATTAATTAACTATTAGGTGTGTTTTACCTGGGGTGTGCTGCTTTGAGCGATTCGATCTGCCGCTGTCTTTGTTGCTGTAAGCTGTTCAGAGGTGGGAGAGGTCCAGATCCTTTGGACAGGGGGAAAAGCCAGTTCATCCTCTTCTGGCGATACCAGTGGCGGGTACACAGTGCAGAACCTGTGATCCCTTCAACCAAAGTCGAAAAACGGAATACAAGACAGTCGTCTACTGTACGGAGTGAGCTTTGCGATGCTAACTTTTGTTAGCCACGCGTAGCGTGTTGGTGTCCAAATGTTGCTGGCTTTATAGGCTTCCTCTCAGTAAAAAGTCGCATGATATGTTCCTGAGTGACATAAAATCTCTTTTTATACTAAGTGCTAACTTGAGAGCAAAGTGATACCCGAAATTAAATCGGTTTATTCCAAAGCAAGCGATAAAAACAACCTTGTGAGTAAGCAGAAGCAGGCTGATCAACTTAGGCACGCATTACGTAAACCAGCGTAAAACGTAATTTCCGGTTTCACCTCCTGGTGTCAAATCTAACCCAAATCGTGGATCTGTGGTCCAAATTCTGCAAGAGTCTGGCTGCAGACCTCCACCCAAATTCTGTGGGCTTTATAAGAAGCTGGTAGCTAGAGTGACTACTCTGTTGTCTGAGGTTTGAAGTGATAAACAGAGCGCTGTGGATGTCTAAATGTATTTGCTATGCACGGGTTTCAAAGTGGTGTAAAAAATCAAAATAAAATACTATAGTCTATCTGTCATGAAAATGTCACCTTTAAGCCTGAAGCTGAACCCCACAAACAAATTTATGTCTTATTATCTACATCTAAAGTTGTGCACTGTATCATGTAATCAGTTTGTCCTTCAGTCATGAAAAAACTACAATATTTGGTCTACATGGCTGTCTCAAACCTTCAGGAGAAGACATTCAATAACAGGGTTAGATATGTCTACTTGACAGCGCACTGATATTGTATGTAAATGTTCTCAAGTTGTCATTTCTGACTATCTGATGGTATTAGTTTTAAGTAGATAACAATTATCATATATATAAATGAGTTGCGATTGATAAGTTTCAGACTTCCAAATGTTTAATTGATTTAGTGCCACGTGTTTCATTGATTTTTGTGGAGAGTAAACATTAAACATATGTGAACATGTTTTTCGTGTGGCATGGGCTAAGACCTTGTGTTTGTGTCGCAGATAAACTCCTCAGTCCTCAGTCCTTGCATTAACAGTGTAGTAGAACTGAGTGTTCTGCATTTGTTAACTGCAGAGGTGATATATTTAAAGTGTTCAGAACACTCAAAACATGATGAGATTCATGCACTCAGCAGTGACCGCCCCTGGTTCTGCAAGTAAATTTCCTATTCATTTTTCTCATTGAATATCTTAAAAAAAATAAAAAAATAAAAA
>KN475882.1:2472-36299 GCA_000787095.1 Periophthalmodon schlosseri
CCCCCCAGGCCCACCCCACCAGGCCCCACTCCACCTGTCACAAAAAATCAATATACAATCATTGTCACGCACAGGCTTTCCATCTTTCTATCTGCACATTTTAAGACAACATATTATTTTCCACTTACCAGCTAAAACACCTGGACCATAGGATCCTGGAATAAAACCTCCCACGCCGCCAGCACCACCTGGACCAACTCCACCTGGACCAACTCCACCTAGTTCCAGGCAGGGGAGATAAAATGTAGTGTTATAGTGTTAGAGGCTTTTAGGCATTAGACAATTATTAGCAATCTTTGAGAGGCAGTAATTGTGAAATGTTTTACCTCCTCCAGTTACAGGACCAAGACCCCCTAAACCAGCACCAGCTCCTCCTGGTCCATATCCTGTCCCCGCCCCTCCAGGACCAAAGCCGGTTCCAGGACTGACACCAGTACCAACACCAGCTCCGCCTGCTCCTCCGGCTGGTACATAAATGCCTGGTTTAATCAAGCCAATTTAGATTCAGTAAATGGGAAAGCTTGACAAAAAGCCTTACACATTTATTCACTTTATGAGTCATCTGATAAATTCAACAAGACCAAATTCTTACGAAATCAAATTACCAAATTAAAATACCATCTCAATTATCTACCATTCTCAAATTTTTTTATTAAAACATTACCTCATACAAAAGGCATTTTTTATCTCGTCATTATGCACCCAAGTTTTATTTTACAAATCATAACAATCATAACAGATAAAAATAGAAACACAGAGAGCCAACAACTATATAAGGAAACAATTCCAATCGTCCAATTGTCCAGATGTGAGAGGAAGTCTGTAGGGATTCCTAAAGAATGTGAGTAACTCTGTTGTAGTACTCCTGAACACACCGCACCAACAACACAGTAAATAATTGTGCAGTTTGATCATTCAGCTTAACCATGCTCAGGGCAGACTCTGGCCAGAACACGATCATAGCAGCTATTCATTGTGTTGAAAAAAAGGGTAAAATAGCATTCACTATATTTTGATGGCTACAATAAAAAGGTTAAAGATGCATGTTGGAACCAGAAAACAATAATCCAGTAACCAATTTAGATTCACCAACTCTAAAAAATTGTCAATTTTTGTAAATGAATGGATCTTTTAATGCAATCAATTAAAGCTCAAGTCTTTACTCTGCTCTCTTCGATATTCCATATAGATTGAAACTTGATTACCCATTTGACCCTCTTTTATTAGACAGCAGGATTACAGTCAGACTGAGTTACCAACAGTCACCCTGCACTACAATACTATAAAACAGTGCTGGGATGAGGTCAGGAGACTGCAGCCAAAGTGAAAGCTTTTAATTAGCCATCGCACCTCATTAACAGCTCTAAGTAAGAACAAAAGAGAAGATGAAAACTACCCCAGCACTTTGTAGAGAATCACTGACCTCACATTTACTAAGAAAATCTATATTCACCAAAACACCCGTCTGGAAGCAAGGGCTACATATATGCTATTATTATAATTAGACAATATAACATATATTTCAACTATAAATGACACTAGTTTTAACCAAAATATTTCACCTTGGAATTTGGGTCAGTGGGTAACACTAGCTGAATGTTGAAAAATGAATGAAAATATAGTCTGTAATTTCAATTAAAAAGAGGAATGCATATGAAAACAAATTAATTACAACTATATGGTCCACAGTTATAATCTAAAATTAATTTGTCACTTTGCTTCACAAATAGTCATAGTGCATTATTTTAGTGTTCTCAGTAGAAATTACTTGTTGCAAACCTTTCACATGACAAGAAGTACTACTTATACCCTACTCACTGTATTCATGTGTGCATAAAATGCACGTCAGTAATGCAAAACAATAATGTCACCTGTTCACAGAGGTAATGCATGCAGTAGAGATGACCCACCTCCTTCCAGCGAGGGCTTCCACTGTGCCAGGAGCAGCACTCCAAGAAGGTATGTGACTGCTGCCCCTCTCGCCATCTCGCTCCCAAATGTCCCTCTGTTCTCCCAAGCTGCAGGTTTTATTCCCTGCAAGCCTATCAGTGCTTACCCAGACCTTTTAAAAGAAGGAGGGCAAAGCCAAAAAAAGGGACAGGATGTTAGACAGGACACAGTGCAATTGCCCAAGACATACACAACGCAAGGAAAGCTAGAGCAAGAGAACAGGACTGCATCACCTCATTAGACCAAAAGGGTTGTTCTAGCCCCCCAAAGACTGTTAGCCCACATTTATTTGGTTGTCTACTGCCAGGAAACTGGGAGGATAGGGAGTGTGGGGGGGACTTGGGAGAGAGGGAGAGACATACGGGGGGGGGGGAGAAAGAGGTGTGTAGAGCAAATACAAGTCATGCAAAGGTTGAACTGGATTCCGTTTCCTCTCCTCAAGAGACTGAAACATCAGCTACAGTAAAATCATTCATAATGACCAGATTGATTATGACATACATATAGCATCTTAATATATAACAGTGAAGTGGTGCTCAGTCGTGTTTTCATAAAGGGGGTGGAGGTGACTTGGCAATCATCCACATATTGGAAAAGAAAGCATGTTGTCACTGTCAAATGACATGTATGAATGAAAAATCAAGTATATTCCAATAACCTTAATACTACTGAATCACACATTAATGTAGGACTTTTGACGCACACCATGCAGTGTCAATACTGATTAACAAAGAAATCAATCTGGCTTATAGTTGATGAAAACCTGTTTACAGTTCTTGTTGAAAAATGTACTACTCACATGGATTTCTACTGTGTGTAGTAGAACTTGTACATGCAAACACACACAAATCATTAATCATGTGGAATCTGAGAATATGATAAACGTAGGTTCATTTCCTACTCTGGCCCATTGGTATAATTTATTACTTACTATACTGTATTTTCCGGATGCTTTTCTGCAAAATAATAACAGTGAGCAGACTACTGGTCTGATGAAACAAAAACTATATAGTAATGTAAGTTTAAGATCAAAATGAACTTTTTGTAGTGTAGTATGTGTTATGCAAATGTTCTGATTATGTGCAGTGGTACACAATCTATATTGTCATCTATTTTTATCTAATGTTTTCCAAGACAAGTTATGATGTCAGGGTGCCTAGAACACTCGAGGCTCCACAAAATAAAATCTGATCTGTAAAATATAATCTCCAAAGAATCTGGAAGAAGTCTGGGTTGTTTATACATCATTTAGTGCTATCAGAAAGGGTTTTTCCATGTTTGGGCCGAGTCAACCTGGGCTCTGTCTAGTTTCTGAATTTAGCCAAACTAAGGCAGCATTTTTAAGTCTTGAGGCAATTAAAACAGGTTAAATAAATATAATGATAATAGTAGCATTGTAAAAATACAGTATTAAGACATATTTGTTCAGTCTGCTGAGATAGAGTGGACTTGAAGCCAGATAGTGTCTGACATATATGTGAGTCATTAAAGACCAATGGTAATACTCCGCACATAATGTTGAGCCTCAGATAGCATCGTTTGTCAAAACAATGTCCTTTTGTTGTTTTACATCAGTTCTTGGTTTCACAATATTTTACACTAATTTAGAGTTTCTCTCTAAATCAGTAGCAGACACTGGAGTTACAATGGACAATTGAGAAAAATGCCCCTCAGATGTGGACTATCCCTTAATAGAGTTGTGTATTTATATTTCTGTGTTTGTTTGAGCAAATGGCAGGGCTACCTGAGTCATAATTGGTCTTAAATGGCTCTTTTATTGCCACTTTTTAGACTTGGTGTGCTTTGAGTTGAACTTTGATTAAACTAAATATTTGTGCAATGAAAGAATACAAAACAAGAGACAGGAACAGGGAAAACTTTATGTCGAGGCTCATATGCATTTTTTTGGTTGTGAGTCATTGCAATACAGGTGTGAGTCTGTTTGTCCGACAAGTAAACACTGTGAACACAGCAGTTTATAATAGCTTGATTAGAATTACCTTTGGCAGGTTAGATCCATTTGCTGAGGATTAGTAGTTGATTGAGTAATAAACTCACTGCATGCTTTTACTAATATGTACAATCATCTTGCTCTACAGTTTAGTACCTCAGAAACTGAACCTTTGTAAAAACAGAAATGAAGCCATTAGTTTGAACAGAGTATTTTCCACAGGCCCTCTTCTGTCATATGGTGGTGACGTCTTGTTTTAGCCTGGTTATTTGTGTGCCACAGTGGCAGCTCGTTGGCACTGGGCCAGGGTTGTGTTCACCTAGAAGATGAATGAAAGAACATTTTTCATATTGGTACTACAAAGTGTTTATTATCATGTATTACTTCATTAGTACTGGGTAATGGTAAAAAGGGGTCCATGGTCAACCGCAGCCTCTGTTAATTAAAACAAGAAAAAGTTGAATCCAGAGAAACACCCATGTAGTTAAAGTCAGAGGTGTTGACATTAAAATGTGATTTTTTTATTGTTTGTAAAATATTTTAAGGGATTATTATAGCCTTCAGTTAAAGTGTGTAGACGTGACCTCATGGAGTGTGCAAACATCCATTTGTGGTCAAAAGAATCCAAATAAACACAAAAATGAAGCCTCAATTGTTATGTCCATAAATAGTTTTGTTTCTAAATATTCAGATTCACCACTCCTCTCATCCATCAGTCAGTCTAATCCACCTGCCGCATGGACCACCATGTCCTTCAGCCTTGTTCTGCAGCGCACTGAGGCAGAACTCTGTTACAAGTCAAGTGGCCAAGAGTCGTTCTTTGAATGTTTTGAGTTTACCTCACGTCTACCTCAAGTTTACTGAACGTCTGCTGCCTATATATGGCCCTGTGCTCTGTGGAGCAGTGTGGAGACCCCCTTCGGCCTGGCAAAGTGCCCCTTTGGGTGGGATCCTGATAGAGAGGCATGGTTTGACCAGCTGGGCCAGGATTGTGGTGACCTGCTTTTGTTGGTGTGCAGAGTCTACTTAATATTAGTATGTAGATCATTTTCCCTGCAACAGAACCTAACCTAAAACTATGATAAAGGAGGTTAAGGACAATAAAATATGTGTTATTAGTGATCTAGGGGTGTGTAATAGACCATTTCACATGAATACGGTAAACATTTACCTAAGTGGCCTAATTAAGTCATTGGGGCCCAAATTACTGCATGACAGCATGGGAACACTTACATGTCCCTAAGTGTTTTCTTTCCAGTTTTGGCAAAGAAAATCTCAGACAACAACCTAGTGCATGCATTGTTTAGGGGGATCCATATACATGATAACAAGTGCACATTACACATACCAAAGGCCAGTGCGTGACATTAGAGGAATAACTAGTCCGACTGTAGTCTCTTCCCATGACTCATGGACCCAGTGCACAGAGGGGAGAGGCTTCACCACCCAGGAGGGCTGAAACAACACCGTATCAAGAGCAGAGCACTACACAAACACTGCTGCTCCAACAAGCCGCTACATCATCCATCACTGCTGCAAACACAAAACAGAGGATCGTAGTTGAAAGACAAGAGGGACAGAGCAGAGCACAGAACAGACCTGAGGGTACGGACCCCAGAGCGCGTACCCAGTAAACCAGTAAAAGTGAGGGAGTGTGCGCAGTAAACGTCACTATGAATAACTCTGCTCTGATATCAATTATGGCGGAGATACAAAAGGCCAGGTGAAATCTGAAAGATATATTGAGACAAAAATGAGATCCCTCAGAGTTTTCAGTTACCGTACCAACTTGTACTTAAGTAGCATATTTTATTGAACAGTACTCTTACTCAAGTAAATTTTTTGGTTACTATTCCCACTACTATTAGGTAAGTGACAAAAGCTTAATGTTGACAATATTAAAGGAATTGAACATTCAGGTTTAGTTTTTCTAATTTTTGTGGTCTATTCTTTGAAAATGAAAGTAATGCTTTTCCTTCCAATTACATCAAAGCATACAGCTCACAGTTACTCTCAATTCCTTCTTGAGTTGTAGTGTCTCCAAATACTTTTATACTCATTTCTTGGAATGAAAGAGTACTTGAGTAATATTATTTTGATTCAACAGTACTCTTACTTGTATACTCTGTTTGTGAGTGATGTGTAGCTTATACTTAAAGAGCCTGGTACACCATTTTCTGATCTATGTTATAATGTTATTTCCTCATCACAAACATACCTGGAGTTTAGCTTTGTTTCATTCACTCATGTTTAACACACAAATCCTGCATATTTAGGCTAAGTTCTTCTCTCAACCAAAAAGCACTCTGTTCCACCTTATGATGTCATGTGGTAATACAGGAAGTGCTCCACTGTGTTTTTAAACTCCATACATACAGAATCATTTGGATGATTTCAGTCCTAGAATTGCCAATTATTACTGAACTAAAGGTAAAACGTAGCTGTTAACTTGAAAACTGCCATTACATGACATCACAAAGTGGACCAGGATTGCAGGATTACAAATGCCAATACATGACATCACAAAGTGGACCAGGATTGCAGGATTACTCAAACATGTGTGAATGAAACAAAACACAACCCCAGGTATGTTTTTGATGAGGCAACAACACAACATGGCTAAAAGCTCACATGAGTCAGTTTTGCGAATTAAGGAACCTTTAAGACTTCAGATGTTTTAGGTTTGCCCCTTCACACAGTTATGTTATGATGAAGTCACTGCTTTGCCCCTTGGTTTTGTACCACAAAGACTCTGAAATGACAAATCCTTAAACGATGAACACACGCGACTTGAGTACACAAATGTGGCTTCAGTTTTCAGCAGCACCAATAAATAAAGGTCTTTTGCAACAGAGGCATTTAACTCAATTACTTGTTTTATGTGTGTGGCAAATGCTCAAAATGAGACTAGATAACTTTCCATTGTGTTTAGCATTTGGTTGTGACATCACCCATTTTATTGTCTACACATGGGAATTCCTTAAGCGTCGTAAGTATGATTGAGATGCAAATAATAATATACATTTATGAATAAATGTTGCTTTGACTGTATAGACATCAGTGATATTATGAAAGATGGTGAAGTAAAGGACAAAGAAAGGCTGAGGTGGCTGATGGCTCAAAGCAACAAATGGCCTTTGTTGAACTTCTGCTTCAGCTTTATATTTGCCAGTACTCTTCCCTAAATGTAGCTCTCGACGAGTCTTGCAGTTTGTGAGGGTAAATGATAGACAGTAATGCACTGATTGCCTTACTCACAGCAGACACAACGGACTGATGCGATGGCTCCAATCCTGCAGTCTGAGGTCACCGGCCCCCTGTGCGCAGCTCCGGGTTTAGTAGTGCATTGTCCTGACGATGAGCCCTCTCTGTCATCACTACTCCACTCATCCAGATGGAGCCAATTTGAGCTCGGAAATCATCTCATTCTCCTGCAAACTTCAGAGGGGGGCCGCTTGCACCATCTATCTCCCTGCCCATGCCTGTAGGTACAACGTAACAACAGATCACTGATGGCTAGAATCTGGTGTAACCTGGTGATGTAGGCAGTAGTCTCTGCATAAACATCATCTAGTCTATTTGAAAACAACCTTTTCTTTGGGGAAAGGGGGATTAGCTGAAACAGTATTTGTCCCTAAGGTAATATTTAATCCTGTCTGGCATATCTGTTCATAGTTGTGAATGATTCACAGATCTGTTGATTATTGGATTATGTCTGTTGTATTAACAGAAGTAGAGGACAGATTGCTGGCAGACCATCACAATACATGATTGCACCGTTTTTTGGACAACAAGAGGCATTTCTGCATAATTTAATGCACAACAGGTAGTACTAGTAAAAAGCTAAAATGCATTGTGGACAGTAAACAGTCATGTTAAACTTATGTGTTGTGTTAAAGAAATCCTGAGGCTTTAAACTGAGTGTGCTGTCTATACCATAAATCTGACGTAAAGAGTAAAGAATGTCTTTATTTGACATTAATAGGCTGTGCTTTGGTGCCATGAGGTGAGTTGTGGTTACATCACCAGCCTTTCAGTCACTGCTTAAATATGTGTGTTTTACCTGAGGTCATTTTCACACCATGCATTTTTGGCTCTAAACAAGCATTTCCCTTCATATTTGGCATCTAGACAGGTGTTATAAATACCAGTCCGTCCATACCCAGACTTTGTTCTTGATATTCTTCCAAGAGACATGATTGAACACATAATTCCACCACTTCAGATCAAGTTCAGATCACCACACTGATTACCACTGGCTTCACTGTTTAAATTTTACCCCCTGGTGGGGTGCAATCATAGACTATAAAAAAGTGGACTAAGTGAGTGTGACATCATCCATACCATTCAGCTCCAGTCAAATGAAGCTCATCAAGGCTAGCACTTATAGGGACCAATTTGGAGCCAAGTCCCATATTTGGAATTCCGACTGAGAGTAACATAACAACCAAAGAGCCAATCCGAAGCGAGGCTGTTGACGATAACGCCCCTTCCTGCCTACACTGCTGCTTTAGCAGCGAGCAGGTACTTAGCAACACTGTCAATCAAACCTGTTGCTAACGCTAGTGGGAGCGACCTCGGGAAAAGAAGGCGCCTGATTTGTCTGTTATTAATGTTCATATCTTGATTTACAGACACAATAGTGAAATAAAAATACCAGAATCATTTAGAGCGGGGTTAATATGAACATTTTAAGACCAAAATGACGAGCCTGACAGCAGCAGATACAGAGAGAGGGGTGACAGTTTTTCAATGTAAAGTGAATTGGAGCCAGAGTTGATAGAGCCGGAAGCACGCCCATGCTCACTTCCTATTTGGAATGCGGCGGCTAGCAGGTTAGCTAGGTCCATTTATATATACAGTGTATGGGTACAATCTAAACAGTGAAGCCAACACAAAGTAACCAAATGAACTTACAAGAAAATTAAATAAATGCATAAAATTAAACAATAGTTTCCACATAGTGAAAGTAGTAGTCATTTTGGCACAAACCTACCCCAATCATCAATTTGTAGCGCATGTCTTTTGTATAAAGGTGGAGACAGGCCATTTTGAGTCATTCAGCACGCAACTCGTTAAATGACTTGCAAATGCTGTACCAGGGGAACTATGAATATCCTAACTAAAGACACAAAGTTGAACAAAAGGCACCTGGAATACATTTAGACAAAGTAGCGTGACACACTGACTTCAAATTGTATTAATAATTCTGTGATAACATCTTTTTGGAGTTTTGTAATAGTTTGAGCAATGTGTTTTAGCCGCAGAAGTATTATGAGAAGAAACAAGTGCTACATACAGTATAAATCACATAGAGTATATTTCATCAGCTTTTTATGATGCATGGGACAGCCCGCACAGGTATGAGGATTAGAATGTCACTGTAATGAATATCTATGCTAGAAAGCAGAGGATAATGAATTTGCTGCTGAAGTTTGACCGCGAGTACATTTTTAACATACATGACTGAGTGTGCGTTTTGGCTACATTGTCCAGTATCGTTGTGCTATCGGTGTGATTGATGCTATCTAAACCCACCATGGCAGAAGACTGGTGCCATGCATGTAGGTCTGTCACCAAAGACACAGAACAGAGCTATGCTAACACCATATCATATCAGCTCAAGACTGAATACATAACATCATTTATTCTTGAGACGTTTTATTTGGCACTTGGACATGTTTGAATTTCTGTTTTATTGTTGGCTTAACTACTGTGAGGAAGATAACACAAGACGTTCATGTGTTTGATTAAGTCTGGGATGTTTGATTGAAAGGAGAATGCTGTCCCATAGAGAGAACCCCCACTGTGGCCTGTCATAGACAACACACAGCTGTAACACCCTGGCGCAGATTTTGTGCAGTAGGAGAACATGGGCATGTTTTATGTTATGCAAAACAGACCACGCAGAGTCCGTGGAAATTAATGAGGAGGTTCAGATAAGGTTTTATTGTGCTTTCAAAGTTATAAAGTCATAACATAAACCATGATGCTGTGCAATCATTATTGTCACATAATTTGATTTTGTGGTGATCTGAATGTTATGAGCAAATATATTGGTAACACACACTGGTAATTGTACATAAAAAGCCTATCAGACGTTTTTGTGCTGTCAAAGGTATGAGGTCATTGTACAAACATTGCTGTCAAGAGATAATTTTGTTGTGATTTGAACAAAGTCGGTCAAGTGACGTCTACACAATCTTGCTGTCAACACTGTGAACACATCATTACAAATCCATTCCCTCAAAGCTACAAACAATTGCCGACATTATTCTATGTTTGGATCTAGGTCACGAACAAATTTTCAAGTGCGATATATTGCTGAAGGAAATATAGAGAATAAATGATAATATTGAAACCAAACCATGTAGCAGAATTATCCCTCAAAAACAAATTTAAATGTACAATATGGTTAAAAATATGAGCTGCAATAAATAAATAACAGAACGCAACACATAAGTAGTTAGTTTGTATCCATAAAAATTGTAGATTCATTGTCATTGTAGAACAGAAAAATAACCAAACTTCTCCCACTAGTGCAAAAAAAAATATACCCACGATAAATACTGACCCACAAAAAGTATTGTTCTATCTGTCATGTGTTGAACGATAAGTCAATATTGACATTATTCTGCCCCGCCCACTTTTGCTGTAAATGCGACTAAATTGCGCCTTCTTTGTAATGGCACTTCTGGTTAAGCAGGAATCCGTTGCAGCTCCCACGGCAACTTCCGCAATAAGGTGAATAGTATTTATTGTGACAGGCCTATTGGGATCTTATATTGTAGACTGGAGAGGCATCAATGAGTATTTATCCATATATCGTAGATACATGTTGACTATATCTGCCGGGACCAAGCCACAGCTGTGTGTCATTTGCTCCATGTTATTGTGTTTTGTAGATAGTTTCCTTAAGCTCTAAATCCTTCATAACCACGTAACGTGACTCATTACCATTTATGCTGCTTTAAGATGCTTTGTGCCTAGGTTTGACATCACTCATCATGTCTTGTCTTTTAAAACTCTTCCCCTGGCCACGTACAAATGTTTACAGAGCTCTCTATTGACTTTGCAGGCAGTTATGGTTTCAATGGAATACAGTATAACTAGTTTAGCATTAAAACATAAAAGGGATAACTTCATCAAATAATATCTCCCAGGCTTCTTTGCATGTGATCCCTTATATTTACATCATGATCTCAGTCCAGGAATCTTCTCTTGATGCGAATTTTTTAGAGCGTGGGTCATGCAGATTTATTTAGGTTGACAAGTCTTTCAACAAAAGCTTTTGACTGAGCACCAATGGGAAAACTAAAAACTTAGGAACCCTACCTTTTACTCACAGGGATAAAATATGAGACTAACCCTTTAAGAGTGGTTAAGAATGATTAATAGCTGTCAAAAACTACATTGACAATAGTCATTTATTTATGCAGGGGAGGTTTTGTAATAAAACCTTGTCTACCAAAGTAGTTGTAGATGATTTTTAGGAATGGTCAGTTGTTTGAAAAATGGTAGGTTTTATTCTGAGATGGGGTGAAATATTTGTGCTAGTATTGCTCTGTAAATTAGCTAGTACCTTCGCGGTGGTCTGCCTGTACATATTGTTTGTAGTTTATTATAAAATGGGTCATTAATCTTAGCACAATATTGCACAGCTTACCCGTCATGAAAAAAGGTCATTAGGAAAAGAGGAAACTGCCAAAATAGTTTCAAACAGAACTGCAAGTAAGCAGGTATGCAATTATAATCCTGATTGCCCTTTAGCGCTTGTACAAACTTAAATACATCAGGTGCCTAAAATTACAAAATGAATCAAAAGTATCTCCTTCCAACAGCTTTCACCACATCTGACTGTGAGCATTACTTTTTTTTTTTACAACACTTACACAACTCCAATGTTAGTGTGTCAAACGCCATATGGAATGGCTTTGCATGCCTCAGCCATGACCAAAACCAGTCTGAAGTCTGAACTGGGTCCAGAATGTAACACGAGAAGGTATGTAGACACAGAAGAACTGAAAACGACGTGAGACAATTGGAGCGAACTGCCACTCTCCATTCTGGCAGCTGCAGTTAAGGCCTCTGCTTGTGGCTCATACCTGCTCTAGCCTGACCATACATAGAGCTAGGCACAATCACAAAACCATGACATAAATATTGGGTGTATACTTTTTGGCAGCAAAGACCCCGACACTAATGCTGAAACTATGAACAGCTTTGAGAACCGTTTCTTAGAGAGCAAATATGAGAAAATAAAAGTAATGAAGTTACTCTAATCTTTTTATAGATTATCGGAGCAGTCTGGCCAATGCCATTAATCATGCACTGACATGAAGTGTTAAAGAAAAGTCCTCTTGGGCACTTGCCAATGTGTCCATATGTCTACATGTTTTAGTCCTTTCTAGGTGATCAATGTGGTTAATACATTTGGCTACAGTCAACTTAAATAAACATATAGCAAATCAAATGTATGAATTCATGATTCAACATTTTACTTGGGTTCAGTACAAAGGTGCACTATGTAACTCTGGGTTAGCTACCTGCTTCTCTACAGATGCCATTGCTTTCACTGCATGGCATTTAAAGCAGCCCTATTATGCAAAATTGACTTTTCAGAGCTTTTAACCATGTTATAGTTATTTCCCCGCTACTCGCTAGCATAATCTGCAGCTATCCATAGGAAGGGCCCACAGCTACTTTGACTAAGTCGTTTTAGATGAATATTGCGATTTAAAATGTGCAAATTATAACATAATGATCCATGGGTGTCATAGCAGACACAAGCACAATAGGTCTTCTTTAACTGTATCTCCATGCAAGCAGGTGATGCAATCAAGCCAAGTGACAGGTCAGATCTGTGAAGAGGAGATCCCACTCATAGTTAGAATGCACGTTTTTTTGTTGTTTTTTTTTAGCAAGACAATATCCATTATGAAATAACGATAAAGATGCATTTCATACTGAGGAAAATTTCAGACATAGCAAGAACATCTCCATGAAGACAAGTACATAGAGCATTCTCTTGTAGACTCTCTGTTGTGTTGTATGCATCTCTACTGCATGAGTATGAGGTGTGTTGCTGACCAGCTGTCCACATGTCTATGGTCTAGACTGCAGTCCAGGTGCTCTGTTTAACTAATATGGAACCAAGCCAAGAAGTAAGACTAAAACTAATACCATTCATTGAAGCTTGCAAATACACACCACTGGGAAATGTTAAAGACACAGAGCAAAAGGAAAAATGAACGGGGAGTTGTTAAAAGCCTGGCAACACTGGATTTTAGGTTTTGTTTTGATTCCAGCCAGAATGACAACAGCATATGGTTTCAGATGGTGCATGTTTTTTAAGAAGACATTTGTCCCATAGATGCACACAATTAGTCGCAGATGATATTTAGGTCCTTTTAGCGTTTATTTTCTGACTCCTTTGTTGAGGAACCAACTCCACCACCACCATACTGTACGATGATTCTGTCAGTTGGGAAGTAACATAAAAGCTTTGCCAGATCAATCCCTCTAAGCTGTAAACTGATTATTAGCTGTCGTCATCCTAAAAAGTTGGACGAAAATGATGAAAGTTGACAGGAAACTGCTTAGGGCTAAATGCAGATGAGATGATGATACAGATCAATAAATGGACATGGTATGCTTACAATTTTGCCAAAAGATTCAAATTGTATTATAACATAAAAATAGCTTGTCGCCAATTCTATTTATGCTCCTCTTCTCATACTGGGTGACAGCATTCCTCTCATTTTACCACACTGACCTATCAAACCCACTACCTCTGGACTTTGGCATGTGCTGTGAAAAGCCCATAGAGAGGAGAAGTTGTCTTTTCATCAACAGTTTAGAGATAGCGCTGTTATCTGCAGCGGTCCCTGTGTCTTGGGCCAAGCCATGAGTTCATTCCTCTGTGGGAAATGTCAGAAGATCTCCAGGACTCAGCCATGTTTGACTCTCACTGTTAATGATAGGGATTCTCCACTCACTCCTTATCAGACTAATGGATTTAATTATGTAGTAATTGGTCGATGTGCTGAAGATACATCTTTGGATAGCAATAAGGCTGTGTGCTTTTTATATTAAGGGGCTATTGTGCTGACCTTTTGAGCTTTTAATCATGTTTTAATGTTGTATCCTCATCATCTCCCTACCTAAAACACTTGCCCTCTCCAATATACACTCAAAAATGTTGACTCTATTTAAAAATATTATCATGGGATCTTATTGCATTCATTTTCTTTAAGTTGATCCAAAGCAAACAATTTAGATTTTATTTAAAATCCATTTAAGATGTATACATTAAATACGTGACACAGATTATTGCAGGGTCAAAATTTTTTTGAGTGAACATCAGCATCATGTTCTAATCCATGAAGATACAGTCAGTACCTTCACCAGACTTATGAAGTAAAATGTATACATGTATGCTGACCGAACCATCTGGGTTTTTTGAATGACCAATGATGCAATGCATTGTGGGTCTCCCTATACTGCAGATATTGACAGAGCTGCTCTTGTTGTAAACCATACTCCCATCATAAATCCTGTCCAGTGTAGTGATGCTTCTTTTGAGGGGAATATTCTCTTTCAGCTCTTCCTGCAGAGGTCAGTTAGCCGAGACAGGAAGCACTGATGTCATTGTCCGGGGAATATCTCTGACCCCTCCTGCTGTGCATGTTTCATTTAGTGTACAAACTTGTACCATATTGTTAATATGACATGTTTCCCTGTACAGTATATATACAGTATATGTGCTCATGGAAGGACATGAAACATCGGTACATGCTGACACGACTCACTGGACACACATTTTCCACGTCAGGCGTGATTTGGGACACACTGATGCACTGGACTGTAACATGTTTAATATACTACAGAGTGGGTTTGTGCACTCACTGTATGGCTCACTGTATTCATGCGGAGGCCAGCCATTGACAAATGGCATATATTTAGTCCTTGCTATATACAGTTGTCATTCTACTCAATTTTATACTAGTTCTGATACAGATAGGAGAGACAGTTCTCAAAGTACTCAGGAAAAACTTCAATTTCCATACTTGTTTTTGCATCGGGTATCAATTTTTGGATAACCGTATTATTCATTTAATCATGTGCCAACTTCTAAACCTGTTATTGCTCACCTTTGTCTTCATTATGGTTGTATGGGTTATATGGATTTGAATTTGTTTACAATAATGGGCAAATTATTTTTTTTGTACATGCTGTGCTCAGGACCATTGTATTATAGGTTAAACAAGATTTTGATTGACAGGAAACTTGACTAACAATCAGTAAATGTTTAACCTTCACTTTCTAAATAATACAATCCTTATGTGTATCCTGTATTCAAGGCTGTTAGGCTATGTTAACAGCCTGTCATCACCATAGAAATTAAGCAATTCAAATCGGAATATCTCCCCTTGAACTGCCACCTTATCGTGGTGGGGGAGTTTGCATATCCGAATGATCCTAGGAGCTACGTTGCCCATGACATTATGCCCCTGATAGGGTCTCCCATGGCCAACAGGTCCTAGGTGACAGGTCAGATTAAGGGCCTTTGCCCACAGGGCCCGGCCGGGCTCAGCCCAGAAGGACGACATGGGTCCACCCTCCTGTGGGTTCACCTCCTGCAGAGGGTTTCAAGGGGGTCAGGTGTGAGGAGGATTGAGCAGCAGTCGAGCACGGGTGTCTCGATGGTCCAGTCCACAGACACAGCATCTGGCTGCGGCAACGTGGAATGTCACCTCGATGGGGGGGAAGGAGCCTGAGCTCGTGCAGGAGGTTGAGAGGTACTGCTAGATATAGTTGGGCTCTCCTCCACGTGTTGTAGTTCACCCCAGTGAACGAGAGGGTTATGTCCCTGTGCCTTCGGGTCGGGGACAGGTCTCTCACTGTTGTGTCGGCCTATGGGCAGTGCAGAGGACCCGGTCTTCTTGGAGTCCCTAGGAAGGGTACTAGACAGTGCACTGACCGGGGACTCCGTTGTTCTACTGGGGGACTTCAACGCCCACGTGGGCAATGACAGTGACACCTAGAGAGGGGTGATCTGGAAGAACGGATGATCTGGTCTGATTCGAGTGATGTTTTGTTATTTGACTTCTGTGCTAGTCACAGTTTGTCCATAACAAACACCATGTTCGAGCACAAGGGTGTCCATCAGCGCAAGTGGCACCAGGACACCCTAGGTCGGAGGTTAATGATCGACTTTGTCGTCATGTCATCTGACCTCCGGCTGCGTGTCTTGGACACTCGACTGAAGAGAGGGGCAGAGCTGTCAACCGATCACCACCTGGTGGCAGAGGAGGAAGCCGGACAGACCTGGCAGACCCAAGTGTACTGTGAGGGTCTGTTGGGAAGTCTGGTGAAGCCCTCGGTCAGTGGAGTCTTCAACTCATGCCTCCGGGAAAGCTTCTCCCAGATCCCGGGGGAAATTGGAGACATTGAGTTCGAGCGGACCACGTTCTCCACCTCCATTGTCAATGCGGCTGCTTGTAGCTGTGGTTGCAAGGTCTCTGGTGCCTGTTGTGGCGGGAACCCCCAAACCCGGTGGTGGACGCCGGAAGTAAGGATGCCATCAGGCTGAAGAAGGAGTCCTATCAAGCCTTGTTGGCTTGTGGGACTCCTGAGGCAGCTGACAGATACCAACGGGCCAAGCGTGCCGCAGTTTGTGCAGTCGCAGAGGCAAAAACTTGGGGTTGGGAGGAGTTCGGGGAGGCCATGGAGGAGGACTATCGTGCGACCTCAAAGAAATTCTGGTAAAACGTCCAACGCCTCAGGAGGGGGAAGCAGTGCATCACCAACACTGTTTACAATGCGGGTGGAGAGCAGCTGATCTCGACTGGGGATGTTGTCGGACAGTGGAAGGAATACTTGAGGATCTCCTCAATCCCACCATCACATCTTCCGAGAAGGAAGCAGAGACTGAGGACTTGGAGGCGGACTCATCCATCACCTTGGCTGAAGTCACTGAGGTAGTTGGCTAGCTCCTTGGTGGCAAGGCTCCAGGAGTAGATGAGATCCATCCTAAATATCTTAAGTCTCTGAATGTTGTGGGGCTGTCTTGGTTGACACATCTCTGCAACATTGCGTGGCGGTCGGGGACAGTACCGCTGGACTGGCAGACGGGGTGGTGGTCCCTCTGTTTAAGAAGGGGGACCGGAGGGTGTGTTCCAACTACAGGGGAATCACACTCTTCAGCCTTCCTGGTAAGGTCTATTTCAGGGTACTGGAGAGGAGGAGCAGTGTGGTTTTCATCCCGGTCATGGAACACTGGACCAGCTCTACACTCTCCATCGGGTCCTTGAGGGTTCATGGGAGTTTGCCCAACCTGTCCACATGTGCTTTGTGGATTTGGAGAAGGCATTCAACCGTGTCCCTTGTGGTGTCCTTTGGGGGGGTGGATCTGGAGAAGGCATTTGACCATTTCCCTCATGGTATCCTGTGGGGGGTGCTCCAGAAATATGGGGTCTGGGGCCCTTTGCTAAGGACTGTTTGGTCCCTGTATGACCAGAGCAGGAGCTGTGTTCACATTGTCGGCAGTAAGTCAGACCTATTCCCGGTGCATGTTGGACTCTGGCAGAGCTGCCCTTTGTCACCGATTCTGTTCATTGTTTTTATGGACAGAATTTCTAGGTGCATTCAGAGGCCGGAGGGGGTTCAGTTTGGGGACCACAGGATCTCATCTCTGCTATTCGCAGATGATGTTGTCCTGATGGCTTCATCAAATCAGGACCTGCAACATGCATGAGTGTGAAGCAACCAGGATGAAAATCAGTTCCTCCAAATCTAAGGCCATGGTTCTTGACCGGAAAAAGGTGGTTTGCCCTCTCTGGGTGGGTAGAGAGTCCTTGCCTCAAGTGGAGGAGTTCAAGTATCTCGGGGTCTTGTTCACGAGTGAGGGAAGGATGGAGCGTGAGATTGACAGGCGGATCAGTGCAGCTTCTGCAGTGATGCGGTCGCTGTATTGGACTGTTGTGGTAAAGAAGGAGCTGAGTCGAAAGGCAAAGCTCTCGATTTACCGTTCAATCTATTTTCCTACCCTCACCTATGGTCATGAGCTTTGGGCAATGACCGAAAGGACAAGATCGCAGATACAAGCAGACGAAATGAGCTTCCTCCACAGGGTGGCTGGGCGCTCCCTTAGAGATAGAGTGAGGAGTTCAGTCACACGGGAGGAGCTCGGAGTAGAGCCGCTGCTCCTCCATGTCGAGAGGAGCCAGCTGAGGTGGCTGGGGCATCGGTTCCGGATGCCTTCTGGATGCCTCCCAACTGTATTAAATGTTATTGGACAATAGAATGTTTTGATGTCATCTGAAACCCAGCAATTGAAAAGTCTAAATACAGGTGGTGTAATACTTTGATCCATTTGACCCCAGTCATTCCTGTATTTTGGTCCAATTTACAACATATGTTTTTCAGTTCTAGACAGGTCAATCAGTCATAGAGTTTAATATTTTTTATATAAAATGGTACTGAAACACATTTTAGACAAGTGTTCTCTTTACACACACATTTGATGTAATAATTTCATGTCTGTCAGAACAGAAATGCAGACTGGTCCACACCAGAGTAAATACATCACTGTCTAACCTTGTATTTATTTGCATGCAAAGTAAGGAATAAACACTCACCATTCATTAATAATGTAAACAGAAAAACCAAAGCAGTTTGTAGCAGCTGTTAGAACTTGTAGCAACATAGTAAGGTTTGAATGTGACGCAAGGCCAAGCAAAAGACATTACTCAAATAATGCTCACTTTGTCCATTCAAGGTCTACTGATGTGGCAATATGGTTGGCTGGTAAATAACTCAACAGGCATCAGCAATATTCATGTGTTTTTGTTTGTCATTTACAGTAACTTGACACCACAATGCTATATCCTGATTTTATTTTTCATAAATTTAGATTAGATTAGCCTTTATTGTCTTCTTGTGGAGCAATTGTTGTGTTTTGTGCCAATTGCTTGCCCAACAGGAATTTATCCATAAGGAGACAATACAGGCTAATCTAATCTAAATTTATGAAAAATAAAATCAGGATTAAAAATGATTTAGCAATGTGGTATCAGTTTTAAGTTACTGTAAATGTTATCAAATAAAACACACATAGTGGTACTGGATATTGTTGATGCCTGTTGAGTGAACTCCCTGTCCAGAGCCCCTCCAGACAATAGGACCATGTGCCATTAGCACTTTTTTCCACGGATTATTAATTGTTCACTGAGTTAAACCAAGCAAGGAGTGAAACAAAAGCCTGGAAAAAGAGACAAACAAGCCTCAAGGATAACCATCTTTTAACATTGAGCGCAGAAGTTTGGCTGCAGCCCAAAAAGGAGAACACATTTATTCACCTTTCAGCCGTCCACTATGAACAGATTAGCTTCTCAGTAATGACTAACTGCCATGTTATGTTAGCACTGCCCTGCTTTTTTCCTGTCAGCCATGCCTCTCCCTTCCTCGCTTCTTCCATGCTATCACAAGTTAAACTTTTGACTTCAAGAACAAGCTCAACAACCTACAATTTACATTTGAAAACCCAATAAATTTCACAAACAAAAACAGGAGCTCTCTTCCTGTTTCACACTAATAATCAAAGGGCCACAGGGGAAATCATGTAGAACAATCTCTTAACCTATTTTAGCACTTGCCTTTCTGTGCTGCCACAGCATTTCTCTCTCCTATTGTGCAGTAATTCATACATGAACTTGGCATAGATTTTGCACCTAATGTACTTCCTAACATAAGTTCTCTTCTCTAGGGTCTATTATATCTCAAATTAAACTTATTGCCACTAAAAGTGCACTATGTAACTTTTCAGGTGGAGAGTTTGCTACCTGCTTGTTGTCATGGATGTTATTTCTTTTGTCTGGGATATTCCTTAGTTTATCTCCAAGGAGACAAGCAAATGTCGCCATCAGGCCAGGTAACATGTCAGATCTGTGGAGAAGTGACCCCACTCACAGTAAGAATGCATATTTTTCAAGGTATTTTTGCAATAAAACACCTGCAATAGAATAAATGCACGATAGATGCCACACTTTGGAACATAATAGGCAAAGGAATGACATCTCCTTGGAGGCAAGCAGCAGAAAAGTTACCTTTAACAAAAGTAAATATTGCAAAGTAAAGTACGTCATTTTGTCACGGTGCAATTTATCCTCAATTTCGCCAATCAAATGTACCCCCATGCACTGGCCACTAAAGTACATTTAATTAGCTGATATAACGAATCAAATCAGTTTCAATCTGTTAACAAATATCTATGGAGGGAGCTGTAAGTTACAAATTGAACATAGCTAATTAGTTTAGCAAACTGGCCTGATTTGGTGATTCTCGAGAGTATTTTATCACACCAAGCAAGTGTGTGGGGGGCTGTATGTGCACTATGAGCCCCTGGATTATGTCACTTTTTTATATGATTAAGAGGAGATAAGGTACTGTCTGGTCTGCTCCATGAACTATGCATTATCTTTAGGTAAACATTGTGTTATGTATGTAATTGACACATGTATGTTGAGGTCCTGACTTAATGAAAGTAAGTGCAAGAATTTTTAGAATTTTCCAAGGTGGAAATCATCACTGCATCTTTGATTTTACATAATTGATTACTTTTGTGTAACTATTTTGAGCAAGCAATGTACAAAACAATTGGGACTTTGTGAATTGTCTCAGTGTTTTTGTATGAAACAGGCTAAGGCTGGCCAATGTAATTTTGGCAGAAGAGTACCAGCCTTGCACTGCCTTAAATGGAAAACACAAGCCCCAATCTGAGCTTCACTACAACATGGTCCTGATTAAGTCCAGATTGGTCCAACTGTGATGGAGATCAATAGCGAGGGCCTGCTCTGGGCTACCACTGTTTGAATGGACACATAATGAATTAATCTGTGCTAAAGTTCCTTCATTGTAAAGAGATGTTAAGGAATCTATAATGTTCATACAAGCAACGATGGGTATGAACACATTGTTTTATTTGACCACACCCCTGTTTATTCAGATCAATTTTAAATTTATTTGAGTGAGTAATTTTGTTGCAATTTTGTCTATAGCCGATAGTCTATAGTTGATATTTTAAAACAAACACATGTAATATGCAGGCCAAGGCTAATATAAGTCATGGCGTCACACGTTGTATGTTAAAAAAATCTAATAACAAATAATGTATAAAAATATATATATATAATATAGTGTGTATTACAGTTCTTCACATCCAAGGAAAGCATTGATTTCGAATAAACAAATTCTATTTATCTCATAGATATAATCACCTTGATTACAAGGGTTGAAAAATAAAGAGTGACGAAACAAAGAATAAATAAATAAACAAAGTAAAAACATAAATTAAAAAATAAAGATTAAACTACATAACTGTATATTATACCATTTCTCTTCCTATTCTTTAGTTTGGGGGTAATATCGTAATTATATACTTTTTAATTATGTCTTTTACTTTGATTTGTCCTTCGTCCTTTGCCGTACGTACGTCGTCAAAATATGTCCCTCTGTGCAGCATGAAGGATGCGGTTCGCGTTTGACCTTCTGTTATTTTAAATTGAATTTAAATTTCAGTCAGTAGTGATTTGTGCTGATCTTGTGTCTCTTTTAATCGCTACAAGTGCTACAAACAGTTATCTTCTTATCTGATGTTTCTAAGGTAAGTTTAACCAAGTAAAAAGCTAGCGTTAGCCGTCATGATGCTAGTAACCGTATTCTGTATATTATTCTTCCCATAAATGATGCTTAGAACTTGCTTATGATGTCAATGTTTGTAATTTTTGTGATACTTTCATAATGCAATAATTAAATGTACTTCGTCTACGCCTGCGGGTGCCTATAAATAAACGCCTTTGTTTAAATTTCAGCTGCTACTGTGAACTACTTGCATATGAATCTTGAAAGATGTCTGTAAAAAGACCTGCCGTTCAAGCCACATGGATCATTGGTAGAGTTATAGGAACCAAAATGATAAGGACTGCCAAGGTTAGAGTCACCAGACTGTCGCTGGACCCTTATCTGCTCAAGGTAAATGCTTTCAACCAACGAACTAAAATGTTATGAATAAGATTGACAAATAGTTATGCAAATAATTGCATATGGTATACTAAAGACAAAGCAAAGCAAAAAGTATATATAACTAAAAAATATACAATCCATGCCATTTTGTCCATTTGTCCTTTTATTTGAAATAAAATCTAGTAAGCAAAATTATTTTATTGTTTGCAGTACTTCAACAAGAGGAAGACCTACTTTGCGCATGATGCCCTGCAGCAGTGCACTGTGGGAGATATTGTCCTCCTCAAGGCTCTTCCTGAACCCAGGTCCAAACATGTGAAGCATGAACTGGCTGAGATTGTGTACAAAGTGGGCAGGGTAGTGGATCCTTTGACGGGCAAACGAGTGGCAGGAGCAGAGTTTGTGGAGCCTCTGACAGAGCCTACAGAAAATCTCTTGGAGGAGACAACATTATCAGACAAACTGAAGGAACTTAACATTTCTGCCACCTCAGGTAGAACTGAAGCTTTATCAACATCACAAACATGATACAGACATGAATCATCTGACCCTTTTTTGGTTATTGAACTGCCTGTGATTGCTTTGAGTTGATAAACAAAGTGGGTACTAATAAACATATTCTCAAACCTGTTCTCCTATTGCTCTTTAATGTGTAACTGATTGACGACTGTAGACCTACATAACCAACACAACAAAACAAGTCTCTTATCTTCAACGATAAATGAATAGGTATACAGTGTTTGCATTGATATCATTCAATTTTGGGGTATGTTGTTTTGCAAGAGTATTAAATAATAGTTTTCCTTTTGCAGATTATTACATTTTCCAAGAACAAATACCCATATGACGAAGACAAATTGTGTCGGTAATTACAAATGTAGTAATAGATTTAGTTGCGTGTGAGTGCACAGCGCTCCTGTCGCTCAGAGCTGAGAGCCGCTGTCAGGTAAAGATGGCGACCAGAGTCCTTCAGACAGTCGGCAGCGGCCTGAAATGCACAAGAAATGGGTTTGTGGGGAACGGACAAATCATTATAGCCACAAGGTAAAGGCTTTTGTACCGACTGACAGCATTCCAGATGAAAATACAAGATTAGATTTGTGTTTCCTGCGTACAGCATCAATGACAAAGTACAGTATGCTATGTGGCTAAGCTAACGCTAAAGTTACGTACGGTGCGACTCAACGTTTGTCCAGTGTAATATGATGCTAACATTAGCCGCAGAAATAAATATACTGGCCTTTTAAAACGCTGCATTTCCTATCCTGGATTATTCGATCTTGAAGCCAATACAACATAAGAAGTGTAGTCAACTGTGTGTAGTTTTGTGTGTAAATGAGCATCTAGTTGTGGCGTTGTAAACAGCTCTCCAACTCTATAGAAACTTGAAGGTCAAAATGTCCCGAAACACTGATCAGCAGGGTTTGATCTGTCAGTGTATTTGCTGTAACGTTCTTTTGTCCACCTTAATATTCAAATTTTGTTTGGGATTTTGGTTATTTTATTTCCATGATGTATCATTGTTTATCCACTGTATTACATCTTTTCCCAGAACACCTTAGTTCAGGGTCCTGTAACAAGTAGCGTTACTCTATTGTGCAGCCTATGCAGCTTACTCTTAGTTTAGGCCAAACCTAAGAGAATGTTGTTTATGGATGTTAGAAAGTTTCCTTTAGTAGTAAAAGTAAAGTTGGCTCATAATCTAAATACAGATATGTACAAATACCTCTTTTTGTGTCTTTCAGGAGCATCTCTGGTTCTCCTGACAGTTGGTTTAAGTCTCTGTTTGTGAGAAAGGTTGACCCTAGGAAAGATGCTCACGCCCAGCTGCTCTCCAAGAAGGAAGACAACAACTTGTACAAAATACAGTGTATGTAGCCACATTTGGTATTTTGACTTGTTATTCGAAATAGCAACATAATTAATAGCTAACTTCAGCTAATGTCAACTATTATTAAAACTACTACTATTCAAATGCAATACTTGTGAAGTATATGAACACACCAACTTGATCCATATATCATTTGATTTCTTTGTCTTTTGTCATCTAGTTCACAATGTCAAGCCAGAGTGCCTTGATGATTACAATGAACTTTGGTAAGGACCTCCTAATTTACTTTAAGTGGTTATGTATATGCCTTAATGTGACAGTGTTATTTCTCTTTAGTGAAGAAGTGCTGCCTTCAATCCACGCTAACCCCAAGTATCCCTGTGAGCTGGTGGGGACATGGAACACATGGTACGGGGAGCAGGATCAGGCAGGTATGAGACCCACAAACAAGTATGTCAACTGTGTGTGCAAGGTATTATAAGATTAGCCTCTGTTTTACAGCTCATGTAACTTGAGAATGTATGCCAACCAAAAAAACATTGCAACAATACAAATCCATACATTGGAACCAGCTATCAGTACATCTAGCTACCTTAAAGATGAAACAAATGTGTATATAAGGTGATATTTTTATTAAATGCATAATTGTTAGATCTTTATAAATATGGCATACTCTACACAAACCAAAGACATCCCCTCAAATGTACTAGCTTCCTCTCGCTATATTACAGTCTTATTTGTGTTCCAATGTTCTTTTATGTATTTTTATACCTCATGTGGCATCCAAACAATTCCTGTTAATTCATGAACGAACAATGATAGAGAGGTGTCATCATGAAAGAGCTGCATTATTGTTGGCTCTTCTGCTGCTTCTATTCCAGTTCACCTGTGGAGATATCGGGGAGGATACCCAGCTCTCACCGAAGTCATGAACAAACTCAGACAGAATAAGGTAACGGGTGGTCCAGATTAGATCCACAACAATGAGTAACCCCATTTGGCAAAATAAACTTACCACCCAAAAGTAATTAGTAATTGAAGTGCTTTGCTAAACAATAAAGTAGGCAAAAGGTTTTACTGTTATGACACAATTTGATACCTACCACTATTGTTGTTTTTACAGGATTTTATTAAGTACAGAACAGAACGGGGGAAGATGCTGCTGTCCCGTAGGAATCAGCTGCTTCTTGAATTCAGTTTTTGGAATGAACCCACTCCTCGCCCCGGACCCAACATCTACGAGCTGCGGTCTTATCAGCTCAGGGTAATGCCGTGCTATTCATGTGCTGTTATTTCTTAAAATAACTTTAAGTTTCATCTGTCTTTGTGATGTTTTTTTTCAGCCAGGAACCATGATTGAGTGGGGAAACTACTGGTAAGCTTACATTTTTTAAAAAATGTATTTGTATTTCTTTTGTGTTGTCGTCTCATAGAGTACAAGTAGATGTCCTTGACCATTATTTTATTGGTTTTCCAGATTGTGCAGAGGTTAATGTGACTCAACGGTATTTTATAGCAATTTAGTTCATGCATGTCTGAATATGTTTGTTCATTAATTATAATTGGTATATTCGGTGCTTTTTATGTTTAATTATGTGTTAATTGGCCTGGTGATAACAAATTAAATTTCTAACATTAATTTGAATTTAAGGGAAGTAATTGAGTGTAATTTACGGTCATATTAGTTATGAATATTTGAATATTAATCTTTTTAGTTTTTATTTTGAATATAACTTCTTTGTACTCTCCAGGGCTCGTGCCATTGACATTCGCCAACAAAACCAAGAGGCAGTGGGAGGCTTTTTCTCGCAGATTGGTAGTCTGTATCAAGTGCATCACTTGTGGGGTAAGTACTTTACTGAATGGATCTTTCAATAACTGTTTAATACCTTTGTCAGTAAAATTAAGATATGTTCAAATTTGAATTACAGCATATAAAGATCTGCAATCAAGAGAAAACACCAGAAATGCAGCCTGGCAGCGAGAGGGTTGGGACGAAGTGGTCTATTATACAGGTACTGCCTTGTTAAGGGTTATTCTAATTGTAATGTAACTACAGTAAACGAGTGTTACTTTTTCATTCATTTGTTAGTGGGAACCGTTTTTATGTTGTAATAACTGACATATGACTCAAGATGAAATCAATAGTATGGTATACATACTTGGGATAATTAGGTCAGTGTAACCTGACTCTTTAAAATGGCAGCTGCTCTCTATATGTCCTGTTCATAAAAGTTGTTACTAACTTCTCTTTTCTCTACCTTTCTTTCCACAGTCCCTCTGATCCAGCACATGGAGTCTAGAATAATGATTCCTATGAAGACTTCCCCCTTAAAGTAACTGTGACTTATCTGGATGCTGTACAACCATCAGGCCTATCAAGATTTTAACAAACCATTGGAGTGTGCACTGCCAGTGAAAAAAGCGGCATGTCATGTGGGGTTTCTATCTGTTTTTCTCTTTTTTTGTGTTTTTGTTTCTTTGTAGGGCTAGCTCTAGCTCAAAACATAAGTGTTAAGAGTGATATCATGCAAAAACATACCTGTTGCAAAGGTCATTGACATTGTGTTACTAAAATGTTGTATGTAAACAACATTGGCATGCTTCTCCTTTACTGTTGCTATTTTAACGGTCAAGTTTCAAGCTCTTCTAATGATAATTAAGAAATTAAATCACAGAAAATGAATCAAGGTTAAAATGTCTTAATTTTTTTAACAGTAATGTATGTAAATTTCAACTTGTTTGCACTAGTTCTCTGTACCATCAATCTTTTATTTTGCCACAATATGCTATCTTCAAATAATAGAAATTCAATAATTTGGATATTTAGTTTGAAATGTTTGGATTGTTTGTTCTGTATGTCTGAGAAGAGCCTGTTGTTTACAAATCAAAACATCTCAAAACGATTGTAATGCTCTTTTGAAAATTTATATTTATTTGTCCAAAATATAACCAACTGGGGGAAACTGCAGGATGTTGAAGTAGTACCATTAACTTGCTGTGTAATTAGGTTTGATGGCTGAAATGTTGTTGAATGCACAATTTAACAAAAATAAGCTTTGTTTTAGTATGAAATATAAACATTGTCTTATTTATTCTCTCAAATTCTTAAATATGACTCAGATTTCTAGCATCTCTGGTATTGTCTTATTTGTTTTTAATTGAGATCTCTTTAACGAAAACTACATTTGTATTGATTACTGCTGTACACAGTCTGAACTTTGACATGGATTTGGTTATGTCAACTAAATGAGAATATGTTTTTCAAATGACACACAGTACCTAATTGAGTAGTTGGCTCCCCAAGCAAGCCATTGTTACTGTCAGATTTTAACGGTAAAATTAAACGGCTGCCTAACTGAAAAATATATCAATAAAGGTACATGACGTGATGAGAGAAAACTGGTGGTTGTTGCAGTGTTTATGTTAAAATGGTTTGCCATGTATGCAGAAAAAGAAGAAATAAATGGCTAAAAGTGAAATAAGAACTGTTATTTAAACATATTGGAGATATAGTTGCATATAGCACTAACAAAGAGATTTATTTTGTAGAATTTATGAATTTGCAATTGTTGTTTAAAGGGCCATTTCTGATCTATGATGTTTCCTCATTAGAAACATGGAGTTTTGTTTTGTTTCATTTCACATGTGTAACACACAAACCCTGCATATTTAGGATAAGATTTTCTCTCAAAGGGAAAACTCTCTGTTTCACCTTGTGATGTCATGTGGTAATACAGGAAGTGCTCCACTGTGTTTTTAAACTCCATACACCTTCACTAGAATCATTTGGATTTCAGCCCTGGAATTGCCAATCTCTATTGAACTAAAGGTAAAAGGAGCTGTTAACTTGAAAACTACCACCACATGACATCACAAGGTGGAACAGAGCATTTTGACTTTTGGAGATGTAGACAGACTAATAATAAAGAATTACCCAAACACATGTATGAAACAAAAGACAAATGTTTTTGACTATTATAACATGGCTTGAAGCTCACAAGAATCCATTTTGTGCAATACAGGACCTTCAGTGTAAATGTCCAGATTGTTTTCTGTTGTGATTGCGTTCTTATCCTCTCTGTCCTACGTCCATCAAAAGAAGGCATGGACACTCCCATGCTTCTTACATCATCATCATCAGCTAGTTGTCTTTGGTGATGCCTTCAGGTTCAACTGGGAAACAAAATAATTTCATATACAAATTATAAAAGGTACAAATATTTTATAAACAAATCATCAAAGTGGGTAATCATTATTCTGAAAAATAATCACCCTCATACAAATAAATTCGCTAATTTCATATGACAACATAATTAAACTGAAATGGGAGATAATACAAATAATCAGGCTCAGGCTGACTTAGGTAGATATCAAGCATTGGTAAACCATAAACGATGGAAGTTCAACATTAAAAGACTTGAATTTCATGTCTATTATGAGATCATTGCATGATGTACAAATTGTGATTTGAATACTCTATTTGGGAATTTTGGTTATATAATAACATAACTCTTAATACATCTATTTAATGAATTGCTTCTATTTGTGTCATGTTAGTATTTCAAGCCCGGTAAATCAAAGTGAAAGTCTTCTCTTAGGAAACGGCATTGACCTGTAGAATCACTCTGAATTCCAACTCTGTCTGCTGCTCCTTAAACGCAGCCTGAGACCACGTGTCGGAGCCTTCTGGAAGCTACCTCTCTTCCCTTTAGCCTCTGAGACGAGCGGTAGGCACTTCTCACCGGCGTTACTTTTTACTTCATTCCGCTGGTAGAGCTGCTTCGCCATGGCTGCGGTGAAAGCCTTGAACCCGAAAGCGGAGGTGGCGAGGGCCCAGGCCGCTCTGGCCGTTAACATCAGCGCGGCTCGGGGGCTTCAGGACGTGCTGAGGAGTAACCTGGGACCGAAGGGGACCATGAAAATGTGAGTGCGTCTTTGTGCAGCACGCGCCGCTAAGCTAACAGGCTAACAACGACTAACGGGCTAATGTTAGCTTCAGCCCGGCTTTTTGCATATGAAGCGTGATTGTTCTCCCAAAGCGTATAATGTGCATACGGTTGTAACTGTGATGTGTATTCTGTATATTCAAAATAAGTCAAGAAACCATATATCCCTCAAACCTTATAAAACTACGGCCTCCGCTTTAGATGGAAAGTAGTGGTCCATCATGCTGCCCTGCCCAGTCATCGTCATAATCGCCGCCACTGCGCACCTATCAGCATCAGAACAGCTCCTGAGCATCGTATACGTAATGTGATGTCCGATGTTGTTGTAGCAGTAAGAATTCAAATGGATTCTCACTGTCACTGTGTATCAAATGTCATTTGGATTGAAAATGAATGAAGTAGAGTTTCATTGAGGAAGTTGAAACAAGTGATGCATTCAGCGCATCCTTTTACGACAACGACATATCATAAAACCTGACAATTCTGAGTTATTAGTATTACGTCAGATCTAAATATCACTGCGTGCTACTGTTTATTGTTTGCATTATTTTTGATCGTGTCTTGTGCACAGGCTGGTGTCTGGAGCTGGAGACATCAAGCTCACCAAAGATGGCAATGTTCTGTTACACGAAATGGTAAATACTGCTCAATTTAAACTACTTTGTAACATGACATTTTTTAATACTGTTTTTATAATTATATTCTGCTTATGGGTGCCTATAACTTTTTACTCTCTTGCAGCAAATTCAGCACCCAACAGCGTCTCTTATTGCCAAAGTGGCAACGGCACAGGATGACATCACAGGAGATGGTACAACGTCAAATGTTCTTATCATCGGAGAGCTGCTGAAACAAGCAGACCTGTACATTTCAGAGGTGAGATGATTTGATCATTGATCAGTCATTTTATACTGGTTGTTTGAGCTTTGTTAATGCCAGATTTGACTACTGTTATAGGGTCTACATCCAAGAATAATCACAGAAGGATTTGAAGCGGCGAAGGAGAAGTCTCTGGCCGTTTTGGAGGAAGTCAAGGTGACACAGGAAATGAACCGAGAAACACTCATCAATGTGGCGCGGACTTCACTCAGAACCAAGGTCCATGCTGAACTGGCAGATCTCCTCACTGAGGTACAACTGAAGGCTGTTTGTTTATGGAACTTGCCAACCTTTTAGTGTAAAGACAAAAATGTGTGTTTGAACAAATGGAAGTTCTACGCTGGCATTTGTGCTTGACCGTAATAGTCCTGTCTATGTCTATATCATCACAAAAATGTTTGGATTCTAGCCTACTGGCTCAAATAACGCCATAAAACATCCATACTTTTGTTGAATTAATATGGAATTTTCTGTGTTTGTAAAGGCTGTAATAAGTGGTTAAGGCTTAGATTGCACAGTGAACACCCAAGGTTGCTCCTGTGGGTACCCCTGGTCTGACGCATCTGTGCTACAGAAACACTGGTCTATACCTCTGCATTAGGAGAGCCCCATCTCTCCTACATGTATTCTGCAGACCAGGATAAAATAATGTCATGTTTTGTAGCTAATAGGGCTGTAGTCAACTAAAGAAATTCTCGGTCAACTAAGGACATGCCCTGCTGATCAATTAGTCGACGAAAAAGGGGCTGTGACAAAAAACTCTGCACTCTGAAGACTACACCTGCACAGGAGTTCATGCAAAGACAACTATTTATGCAGAAAGAAGTATGGTACTAGGAAATGATGTATAAATACAAATTAAACTTGTGAATCGGTCTGAGTTTAATCTGCCTTTTTACATCAATGCAAAAAAACAACAGAATCTTCACCTAACTCACTCACAAACTTCTCCTTTCGGCTGTTGTCCCATGTAAATCCTTAGAATCCACATAAAATTATTAGTCTACTTATACAAGTTTTGGTCAACCAAGACACCATCAACCAATGAATCAGTTACGACTAAAGGCCTCCAGTCCTAGTGGCAGTCATTCATCAAAACGCAACTAGTAAATCTGCAACATTGTTGTTATAGTTGTTAAATGGGGAAAGGCACAAGGTGACAAAACAGAAAATTAAATTTAAAATTATGTTTTTATTGACAGGCTGTAGTAGATGCTGTGCTGGCCATTGCTCGACCCAATGAACCCATTGATCTGTACATGGTGGAGATCATGGAGATGAAGCACAAGACCGACTGCGACACACAGTGAGTGGCCATTCAGTCATTCACAAATGGTTTAAACAAAACATGACCATCCTCCTGCTGCTGCTTTCAATTAGAATCATTGTCTACATCAGTCGTTTTTTGTCTCATGAAAAAAACTTTTGTCGGTCTTTCTTTCAGATCAACTCCTGTACCCTGTTTATGTTGAAGATATTTGTTGTTTAGAATGATAGTTGGATTTGTAAATATGTAAATGTTTCCCCTGTATTGTTGGACTTTTTTTTTTTTTTTTTGCACAATTCATTTTTTAACCTCTTGTAACCCATGTGTCTTTGCCCACAGGTTGATCAGAGGTTTGGTTTTGGACCATGGCGCCCGACATCCCGACATGAAAAAGCGAGTGGAGGATGCCTATATTCTGACTTGTAATGTGTCTCTGGAGTACGAGAAGACTGAGGTGAACTCTGGCTTTTTCTACAAAAGCGCCGGAGAGCGAGAAAAACTAGTGGCAGCCGAGAGGAAGTTCATTGAAGACCGTGTTCAGAAAATCATTGCTCTGAAAAACAAAGTATGTCCCAATGGAGAGAAGGGCTTTGTCGTCATTAACCAGAAGGTATGAATAAACAGAAGAAAAGTGCATGATGGATGGTCTGTCAAAATAAATTTGTCTTTACTATACTAGTAAATATTCAATCTGTAGACTGTTCTGTCTTATGAAAAAAATAGGTCTTTGTCTGGCCCATTATTTCTCAAACATTTAAGTTTTGTATTTCATACCAATTTACTGCCCTCTTAAAACTTTAAATATTCACCCCCTCTACCAATTATTGCCAAACTTACTTTTAGACTAAGCATAGACAAAATTAAATCTGAAATAGTTTTATTTATTTTATTAGTTGCAAAACAGTAACTCTTAACTGCACAGTGAACACCCTAGGGTGCTCCTGTGGGTATGCCTGGTCAAAAATATCTGTGCTACAGAAACTCTGGTCTGTACCTCTACATTATGAGGGCCCCATCTCTTCTGCATGTATTCAGCGGACCAGGATAAAATGCTAACCTTATATCAAAATACAGTAAGGTGTATGTTCTTAGATATTAAATCTTTATTTTGTGTATTTCTTGCAGGGTATTGACCCATATTCTCTAGACGCTCTGGCTAAAGAAGGTATCGTAGCTCTGCGTAGGGCCAAGAGGAGGAACATGGAGAGGTGAGTCCAACCCATTATTGGACTATTGGATTTAGTTATGATATACGTGCTGTACACATTTTTATTTGTTGTGGTTGATTTTGACCCTGTAAACTAAGAAAAAAGTTTGCAAACGAATTATAAAAGTATTACTTGGAGGTTTTCTCATATTGCTTTATTACTTCAGCCATAAATGGTGACACGGTTCCTCAAAAGCATCATAATTTTCTTTAGTAATTGTCTTTTGGAGCGTAATGTTGTTAATGGTAGTGTTTTTACCCCAGACTGACCCTTGCTTGTGGTGGCATCGCCATGAACTCTGTGGAAGACTTGACTCCAGAGTGTTTGGGAAATGCTGGTCTCGTTTATGAACACACATTGGTCAGGATCTGCCTTCTCTTCTCCTTTTTTTGAAAATGTAGAAGCTTTGTTAACTTGAGGTCATTTTGAGTGTATTTCTTGTCTCAGGGAGAGGAGAAGTACACATTTATTGAGAAGTGTGGGAACCCTCGGTCGGTGACACTGCTGATCAAAGGGCCAAACAAACACACTCTGACCCAGATCAAAGATGCTGTGAGGGACGGACTTCGCGCCGTCAAGAATGCCATTGAAGATGGTATGTGTCATGTGGGAGGTTATAGTTGTATGTGTATAGTTTGTATTTTGCACAGAGAACACCCAGAGACGCTCCCATGAGCCTCTGGTCCTGAATCTGTGCTACAGCAACTCTGGTCCTTTCCTCTGCATAAAGACAGCCCTAGTCTCTTTCATGTATTCAGCTGACCAGCACAAAATAACTATGCTAATAATACTAAGGACTGTTGAAATCATTTTAGGTATAGACTAAATTTTTTTAAGTTTTTGCTCCCCTGCACCAGCTTAACTTCAAGTTTATGCTTGGTCCCTTCCTTTTGTAGGTTGTGTAGTCGCGGGGGCCGGTGCATTTGAAGTGGCTGTCGCTGATGCTTTAGTAAAGCACAAACCCAGCGTCAAAGGCAGAGCTCAGCTGGGAGTACAGGCCTTCGCAGATGCCCTCCTTGTCATCCCAAAGGTAAACAGTCTTATAATATTATAAACTCTTGAGCCAAATTATAAGTCTGTACAGTTTGTCAATTTGTTCTTTTTCATTGCAGGTTTTAGCTCAGAACTCTGGTTACGACCCTCAGGAGACTCTGCTGAAGCTGCAGACAGAGTACAAGCAGTCCGGGCAGCTCGTGGGAGTAGACCTCAGCACAGGTGCAGTATTTACTATAGACACCTGAGGGCAGTATAGTCATTATGTAGTAAGCCTGCTCAGCAATAAATTGGTACTACACACTTCTTTGAATACAGTGAGGGAGGAAAATTTTTGTAATATGACAAAATAACTAAAAGTAGCATTGTTAGTGTTAGTGTTTATGTACATGTTTTGTTTTTCTGTGTAACTTTGCCCTTTCTAAGTTGACAGCTTTTTTGTAATTGTTGGTCTGTAGTGTTATGAGTAGGCCTACTTGTCTACCACATGCTCAAGAATTTATTTTGTATACCAGTACATTTATCTGCATTTTGCTAAGCTTGAGCATATTTGTTTTGCAGGTGAGCCCATGGTGGCAGGAGAGGCAGGTGTATGGGATAACTACAGTGTCAAGAAGCAGCTTCTTCATTCATGGTACCAATGTCAATTCAAATGATAAAACCTTATTCAGTTGTACTGAAATGTATTAGTTTACTGATCCTACCTATGCGTTGTTTTTTGCAGCACGGTCATTGCCAGTAACATCCTTTTGGTTGATGAAATCATGCGAGCAGG
>KN475882.1:36424-46538 GCA_000787095.1 Periophthalmodon schlosseri
TGAACCGCTGTGGTCTTGAGGACGGCCTGTTGTGACCATCTTCTGTCAAATAGAAATGTTTTTCATGGATTCATCAAAACTTCATCTGAAGCAATGAGTTTATTTATGAGATTTTGTTTAAGCACTGACCCGTGTGACCTGGTTTTGTTTCTGCACATTAAAGTCTTCTTGGCTCTTGGACTCTTTTGGGTGTTTTTTGACATTATGTAGTTACACAAATATAAAAACACAAAGTGGTGTCAGAGTGAATGAAGTCATAAAAGGGAGACTTTGCTGTTAACCTGTAAAATATAATTACTTTTATCCTGACATCCTATGAATTTG
Organism: Periophthalmodon schlosseri; assembly: GCA_000787095.1. Lineage (NCBI taxonomy): Eukaryota > Metazoa > Chordata > Actinopteri > Gobiiformes > Gobiidae > Periophthalmodon > Periophthalmodon schlosseri. The sequence goes on from KN475882.1 coordinate 36,749, forward strand.
CACTGTCTACACTAGATTGTATCCCACATAAGCTCAGTAATTTATTGTAAATCTTCTGCAAAACTGCTTAGTCACATTTCCTACCGGCTTTCTGATCTGAATCATTTAAGGTGTAGCACAAGCGGAACCTTTAATAACGCAGCGGGACAACCCGGAACCTTTTAGCGGTTGGGCAAGTTATCGTTTCACGTCAACAATGTCACCACTTTAGTATTATTCTGTTCAAGTTTAACTCCATCCACAAATAACAATTCTACACAAATAACAAAACGTAAGTCCTTAAAACGACATGTGAAAACTATACGTAAACTTGGAAAAATGCTTGTGATTTGGATAAGTTCAGCTGTATATTTGCTCACAGCAGCAGCAGGTAATTAATTTAGTCCTTATATTATTTAAACTTACCTTTTTACATTATGCATTGACTCGGTTCTTTAAATTGTTTGACTGCAGAAGATGGGGTGGTGAAAATCACTGGAGGAACGTTGTTGATGGGGACAAGTGCATCTGATGGGAGAGATGGAGAGCCCCCAGTCAGAAAAGTCAAAGTCCAGGCTTTTGTAATGGACAAGTACCCTGTAACTAATGCAGACTTCAGGTATTTGAATTAATATCAGTTTGAGCAGATGTTGGTACAGGGACAAAACTATTGAAATATTATGAATTACTTTAAGGGATTTTGTGAGAGCAAACAAGTACAAAACAGAAGCAGAGACGATAGGATGGAGTTTTGTGTTTGAAGATTTTGTGCCAGAGGTGACCAGGAGCAGAATCACAGAAAGGATAAAGGTACTTTTAAATAATACCTTAAAATCATATTTATCACTTTTAAGGCTTGCGTCCACCTGTTTTCTTGTGTTTCTTGCAGTCAGCGCCCTGGTGGTTGCCTGTATGGCGTGCATTCTGGAGACAGGTAAGGCCACATATTTTCAGTGAGGTATGAGATATAGCATTTAGCTTTGATTTTCTAGAGCAATTTTTATTTACAGTAAGCACAGTGTGGAAGGTACATTACAGAGGACATAGCAACACTGATTTATGTGCTCAATGTAGGATTGCATCTGTGCATGCAGTTTGCAGGATGCTTTTGTATAAAGTAGCCCCCTGCTTTGGTCAAGTTCCACCAAAGAAAATTCAACTTTTTAGTTTTAATTATTCTGTCTCATTATGTTAAAAAGTGATATTGGCAATAGATTCCCCCAGTTTTTAACAATATAGTTTTAGCTGCACAACTATACCAAGCTTTAGTGTCCACTGATTTGATGCTAAAAGGATGTGTTTAATTTTTTCAGCCCACAGGTCCTGCTTCAGGGATAAAAGAGCGCATGGACTTCCCCGTGGTCCATGTGAGCTGGACCGATGCCCAGACCTTCTGTGAGTGGAGAGGCAAGAGACTACCCTCAGAGGAGGAGTGGGAGTTGGCCGCACGAGGGGGGCTGGAAGGTACTGATTTAATATGCTCACATGTGTTGTTAATATGATTTGAAGTTAGGAGTTATTACCAATATCCAGAATAAAGCTTGGCATGCTAGGAAAATACAAATAGTGGTCATGTGGTATAAAAAAACAGAAAACATAAAAAGCTTTATACCTACATCATTTTATTGTACGTTTTGAAAATATGTAGAATTTTGAATATTTATAAAGTAATTTTATGTTTCTTCTCAGGTCGAACATACCCGTGGGGCAATAAGTTTAAAGCCAAAAGGGCCAACTTATGGCAGGTTTGTTTCTTTCTGTGATGTGTTGATTCCACTGTACTTGTTATTTGTATACATTATCAGGAGTTGGTTTGTGGTTCTTATAAGAAATGCACCAGACCTAATGCACTTTGCAGCCACCTGATATGAAACTATGCCCTGAAACTTCTCACACTCAAACTGTGTCTACTGTGTAGGTGTAGGTGTTTACTCCTTAACAGCACCAGCCACAACTGTTTAGTTAAAGGTTAAAGAGGAGTTTAATGCACAGTACAGTGATCTGTAAATTCTCAGAGTCGCTGAAAAATGACCCCCAAAAAGTTAAATAATACCATGTAAAAAGTTTTAAAACATTTAAAAAGAAATCATTAGTGATTGAAGGAATATTCAGGGGTTTCACTTTCCTCTTTATAGATACCATTTTGAGTACATTTTTGGTAAAGAGTGCTAATTTTTCTTTCCCCAATATTTTTAATGTAACATGAATACTGATGTTTGTAAGGTAGTGGTATTGAAGCCACCGATCCCCTCCACTGTGGGATGTGGCTGCATTAATTTAAGCAAATTCACAGTAATGGACCTCATTTTGTAGAGGCTCTCTCAGATTTATCCTGCCAACGCTGCTGTTTTAATGAGTCTAAGCACTGTTACTTTTGTTTAAACTTTTTAGCATAATGGGGAAAAAGGAATAGCAATTACTATAGTCTTATCTATACTGATACTCTTTATGTTTTAGGGAACGTTTCCTGACAATGACACTGCTGAAGACGGATTTCATGGTGCCTCTCCTGTGACTGCTTTTCCTCCTCAAAACAGTTATGGTAATTGTAAGATTTGATACTGCCATAATTAACAATGTACATAAGCCTAGACGTCACACTATGAGCGCTAGTGAAGGTGTAGTTAAAGTTAAAGGTACATTGCATAAGCTTTTTGGTAAAGGGTATGCCAGCTGCCTGTCTCCCTGGGCAGGTTATTATTTTTCTGATGTTCCACAGTATGGCATTAAACTTGTCTATTTCCACGAAAACAAGCAGGTGGCAGCATCAGGCCGAGTTACAGGTCAGTGGAGAGGGGAGCCCGCTCACAGTTAACAAGAATGTTTGTATAAAAAAAATGTAATGAAAAATTGTTATATAAATAAGTTTAAAGCCCCACCAAACTTACAAAACCTTTTTTATTTTCATTTAGGATGTTTTTATTGCACTGAAAAGCATGTCTTTACTGACTTTTATTTGGCCTGGCTCCTCCTGCTTGTTTGCATGCAAATGTGTTATTCCTTTGACTTCAGTATTCCACAGAATGGAAAAAATGTATCCATCTTCATGGTGAATGCATGATGATCTAAATTATGATTTTAACTTTATATCCATGGAATGATGCAGGTGACGTGCCACCTCAAGAGAGTTACACGGTGTTGCTTTAAAGCCATGTAGACAAGGAGATGCTGTAACCCGGCTATGCAGTTCATTTTTAGATGAATAGAAAGTCTGAGAAGAGAAATTCTGATGCTGTCGGACTGGGGCAGAGCATCTCCAAAGCTGAAGCTCTTGTGGTGATCTGCACCTGTCAAAAGTGGTTCAAGGATAGGAATGCTAGAATAAAGGACATAAAATTATACCTCGTTGCCATACTATAAAACATCTACTTGTTTTGGGGGTTGAAATATGTCATTTTACATTATAGGTTTGTATGATATGTTGGGAAATACCTGGGAATGGACCTCAACTCCATTTCCTGGATCTCAGAAGATGTTTGTGCTGAGAGGAGCTTCATGGATTGACACTGAAGATGGATCAGCCAATCACAAGGCCAGGATCACCACCAGGTCAGTCCATACAGGAAGTAATCGATGTTAAGTAAGAATACAATAATATAATAAGCTTTAGTCTTAAACATTCCATTGTACTTTTGTTTAGGATGGGAAATACCCCTGACTCTGCATCTGATAACCTCAGCTTCAGATGTGCTTCCTCCATTAACAACAAAAAGGACAAAACTCATAACAGCTCTGAATTATGAATTGTGTTTACACTAATAATGAAATGATTTGTCAAGAAGAGACCAATTTTGGGTATGCAGTACTGTGAATGAACTGGCAACTGCATTGTTCCCATGGAGACTTTAAATATGTTTGTATTACCTGTATTTTTTTTTTTAATAAACATTTACTGTTGATTTAAAATGGTATTTGTCAAACATGTTTACAACAAAAATATTTTGCTGCACAGTTTGTTTTATTAGTCTGAATTTATTTTCAGTAAACAACCAAAACTTGATTTTTGTAACATTCCCCATTCATGCATGTAAGAAGTTCATCTTTTTGATGTGACAAAAGTCCAGACCAGTTTTGGTCCAGGTGTAAACCAGGTCTTTGTCTCCTCTGTTTGCTTTCCCATGAGTGAATGAAGGGGGAGAAACACTGTTCCTGATATACAGAAGGTTTCAGGTGACTGTGCAAACACAAAAAGACGTCATTTAAAATGCCAAAGGATCCAATTGGACATAAAACTAATTTTAACTAGAGGGGGCAACAGTGGCTCAGTGGTTAGAGCAGTTGTCCTCCAACCCAAAGGTCAGAGGATCAATTCCCGCTCAGACCAAGTTCTGTTGTTGTGTCCTTGGGCAAGACACTTCACACACATTGCTTAGTATGAAAGTGTGCGTGAATGATTGGTGGTGGCCGGAGGGGCTAATGGCGCAGATTGGCAACCTCGCTTCTGTCAGTCTGCCCCAGGGCAGCTGTGGCTGCAATTGCAGCTTACCATCACTGAGTATGGAGTGAATGAATAATGAATATAGTGTAGCGCTTTGAGAGACTTTGACAAGCCTGTAAAGCGCATTACAAGTGTAAGACATTATTATTATTATTATTAGAGCATAAAATTAAATGGCCCAAACATATTTTATTTTGAATAGAAATTATAAGTACGCTTTTGTCATGTTTCCATTTGTAGCTTTTGTTTATTCTACAAGGCCATTTAGCCCCTTCTAATAATATTCATTTTAGGGCATCAATTAATACAAAAATATACAGAAAATAGGAAAATAAATGTACATGATGATTTAGTTGTTGGTCTAGAAGGGGGTAACTAATTTTCTGCAGAGATTAAGGACTCAAAGATGACATAAGATGCATAATTAATGTCAAAGTTTCAATCTAAAAATAGCAGCGTTTTTACTGTGTCCAGTGTCACCGCCTCCTTTGTCATTGTTGACTTGAACACATTCATAAGTTCACACTGGGTTTATTAATAAATTCTTTGGCACTCGAAACACCACCAATTTAAGACTTACATAGCTTTGAATACGTCAAAGATTATGCATATGTAAAAGCACAATAGGTGTACTGCATAATACACTTATACACGCATATTAGCATTACAACAACATGCTTATCATGTCCTACTTTAGCCCAGTCGCTGAGGTAAACCAGTATTTCCTGAAAGATATTTTCAGACCCTAAATCTTCAGACTCACTTGTGTCTTTTATGATCACCAAAATTGGCCCCTGTGTTTCCTAGAGGCCTTTTTGTTCAAGGAATTCCCCACATGATCAGACATAGCTGATGACTAAGTGTGGTAACATTGCTTTTTATTTTTATGCATTGACTTTGTGATTGAAAGTTCCATAAATGCCATATTTGTCTGGACTGAGACAAATGCTTTTTTGCAAAGAAATCAGAGACCATTTTAAATATGCTGTTTATCAACAATTTTGAGAACATTCTTACATTAAGTAAGTAGGGATATTATTTGGCATAAGCGCCCTACCTATTCAATATTCTCTAGAGGTTTCTGTATTATGAAGGGCAGTGGTAGTGCCTATATTTTATTGCATGTGTTTATATAATGTTTATAAATGTTTATAGATGTCCTTCTGTGTGCTGCAGCAGTGCCATTGTTTTCCAGACAAATTTCTCCAAAGGGAGACAAAGCCATGTGTCTATTTTGCAGTGACCACAATAAATAAGTAACTTGTATTATTTTCAATTTAGCTGACTCCTGTAATGTAATACATACAATAAGTAGCTGCAACTAGACTATATAATGTGACCAGGAAGTTCAATTATGTTTAATTAGTCTTATTCTTCAAGGCAAGTCAGTCCAAAGTCTGAACATGGGGTGTTACAAAATGTTTTCACCATAACTCTTTCTATACTTTTTAGTTTTTATTATGTTTTCTCATCTCTTTTACTTCATTATTATCCCGGTTACCAAACACATTGAGATCTTTAATACGTCAAACCAGTCTAATTTTATTCTTTCTCATGATCAAAAGGTCTCCTCCCTCTTTCAGAGCCAAGCCAGTGTCAGGTATGTTTGCGCGTCATTTGTTTGAAACCCCACACACGCACACACACAGACACACACACACACACACACAAATCTGTGAGGCCACATCCTCCTCTGACGTCACATCATCTCCTGCTTTCTAGATCAGGAAAAGCAAGTTTGTGCACATTTCTGACTGACTTTCCTCTCTCTCCTATCCCAGGTTTGACATATACAGCTAGGGCAGACACTTGATGTTTTAGTTTTGGCTTTTTTGACTCAAAGATGGACTACAATCAGCCATTTTCCATTTTGAATGAGAGACTACGACCACGTGTCAACACCACTAGTCAAATCTACTCCTCTCTCAACAGACTGGAGGACAGGTCGTCACGGGCAACCTCAGTCTACTATACAAGACCAACAATAACACCAACAACAGCACCAATGCCTCCAAAAGACACTGTCCCGGATCAAGATGAGTTGGACAGTGGGTTATCTTCAGACCCCCCTCAACTATTTGAAGAAGACTCCACTTCACTGTCTGATTTGGGGCTGAACGAAGCACAGGATGAAGATGACTCAAGTTCTACTAAATCAGAGGAGAAAGATTGTCCAGGGGAGCTGCCCACGGACAGTACGGGTGAGAATCCGGAGTCGCCCGTAGTAACAGAGCAGGTCGAGGGGAGCATCCTGCACAAGGCGTTCATTGACGGGACACTGCCAGACCTCATCAAGAGCGGGAGACCCCTGGGGAGGAGAAGGACGCTTGGACATGTCAATGATACAGTAAGATCCACTCAACTAATATGTGTTCATTTAACATTTTTGAAATATGTATGTTTTACATGTGGCCACAGAAGGGAGGTCAGTGTAAAGTTACTGCCTTTCCTAAACCCGGATAAAATCCATGAAACTTCAACTGGGTAGTGTACTGCAATAGTCTTGTGATCAAGGCTGTTACACATACAGTACACTGTCATACACTGTGTGCACAATTATTAGGTATGTGAGTATTTTGACCATAGTATCATTTTGATGCATATTCTCTAACACCAAGTTGTATAAACTTGAATGCTTATTGGATTTAAACATATCAGGTGATGTGTATGTGTCACAAGGGAGGGTGTGACCTAAGGAGATCAACACCCTATATCAAGATGTGCATAATTATTAGGCAGCTTCTTTTCCTCAGGCAAAATGGGCCAAAAAAGAGATATTGGGGTGTGATCACAGAACCATCAAATGTTTTGCTGCAAATAGCCAACAGAGGCACAAGAAACGTGTTGAGAAAAAAAGATGCAAATTAATTGCAAAAGATGAGAAGAATCAAACGTGAAGCCACCAGGAACCAATTATCCTCCAGCGCTGTCAGATTCCAGAACCGCAACCTACCTGGAGTGCCCAGAAGTACAAGGTGTTCAGTGCTCCACTTGGACTCAGACGCCTGCAAGGTGGAAGTGGGGTACTATGGGGTGGTATTATTGAAGATGTTCTAGTTGGACCTTTTAGGGTTGAATATGGACACAAAATTAACTCCAAAACCTACTGCCAGTTTTTAGAAGACACTTTCTTCAAGCAGTGGTACAGGAAAAAGTCTGCATCTTTCAAGAGGACCATCATTTAATGCATGGACAATGCTCCATCGCATGGCGAGCCAGTGAAGACCTTAAAGTTGAAAAAATAATGACATGGAAAAAATAATGACCTAAACCCTGCTGAGAACTTGTGGGCTCTTCTTAAATGAGAGATTTATGGTGAAGGAAAAGTACACCTCTCTGAATAGTGCCTTGGAGGCTGTGGTTGCTGCTGCACAAAAAGTTGATTGTCAGCAGATCAAGAAACTGACAGACTCCATAAATGCCAGGCTTATGACCATTATTGAGAAGAACGGTGGCTATACTGGTCACATTTTTTTTTTTTTTTTTTATGCCAGAAAAGTTTATTTGTAAATTTGGAGTTGTTTACTATTCTCACATTAACAGATGAAAATAAACAAGGGAGAGAAGTGCAACAATTTTACTTTGTTAAATATTCAGGTTTGAGGTTTATTCACATTTTGGATTGACCAGGAGTACTGTAATTGTTCATTTATAAAATTAATCCTCATAAATATAACTTGCCTAAAAATTGCTTGGAGCTCTGGCAATTTGTTGAATGTTTCTCTCCACTCTTTACTTCTATTCATGCTTATATATGTCCTGTCCAGTAAAGCCTGTATCTTTAGTAAATAAAGTAAAGAAATCTCAAAAAGAGAGGTAATGTTTTATAAGCTCTGTCTGTATTATTCTATTTTTGGCTATAATCAATCAATATTTAATACAAATATAAATCCACACTTTATGATGCCACTGTGTCTGTTAGTATAATGGACCACTATAGAAACACTACTTTAGGAACCTTTTGCAATTTCTAGCATTTATTCAATTATGCCTGTACAAAAAAGTCCCTGGAACAACAAAGTGATAAAACACTTTATTATAGCTCAACATCACACAGAAGGATATCACTGGATTTCTCAACACTGTCAACAGAAACTCTTCATTTAGATTCTTCTGTTAGACTGGAAATACTAAGGAGGATATGGCAATTTGTTTTTCTGAATCAAATTGCACATCATGAATAGTCACTATGGCTCGACGCACTCGCAGACATATGGCCCAAGTTGACCCTGCTATGCCCAGATGCCAACGTACAAGGTCCGCAGAGCAGGTCGCCGGGTTAACTGACGCAAGCGCTAAAGCCCCATGACTAGGCTTCTTATCTAATAAACACTTAGCATCCAAAAAAAAAAAAAGATATTTGAGCATAACGTTCGTGATTACAGCAAGTGATACATATTGGTAAAAAAACAAAAAACAAAAAAAACAAAAACAAATTGTACATCATTAAACACCCAATTATACAATATCTGGTTAATTATGTATTAAATTGTGTTTGTGAGTACAGATTTTGTAACTAGACAAAGAGCAGATACATGGAGTACCATGGCTCCTTACCTTCTAGAGCATTTTAGATCCTTATGTTTATATGTTTAGTCTTCATATTGTAGCCTACCTATGTGTGATGAAAGATTTGCACTGTTGCACTGTTGTTAATTGCACAGCAATTAACAATTAATAACATTATATAATTTCTTGTTAAAAGTCCTAAAATGGCATCTATGATGGGGAAAAAAGTTACATTAAATCCATGTTTGTATAAAAGGGTTAAATACATAAAAAGTAAGATCTAAGTAAGGACAAAACCAGGTATGAAGACAGCAGGACCGAACTACACATAAGAACCAGCTGTTGCCTGGAATAAGAACAACACAAGAAATGTAGCTAAGTAAATCTTACCATCTTAAAAGCTGATGACTAAGAAAAGTCCCTTGACCTGACTGCATAATGACACCTACATAACGTAATGGCTGTTGTAACTGGTCAAATATTTTATCGTTTTAACTTGTGTTTCATGCATTCACTGTTGTTGGAGACTAAATGACAGTTGAGATTGTTGTCTGGTGTGACAGGTCGGGCACAAAACCAGTTTGAAGCTGTAGAGATTTTACAATAAGAGTTGAGAATATTTTACCACTAATCCAGGTTTGAAGACAAATGCATGCATATAAAAGAATACGATTATGAAGAATAAGATGCATGCTTTTTGAGTTTTTGTACTGTAAAAGGCAGGGGATATATTAAATGCCAATGTTCACAAATAAGATGAGTTCTCGAAAGTGGCTGTTATCTGGAGTTACAAGTATCTGAAAGAAAGATAAGAAATTGTTGTGCACCTTAATCTAACTATAGTTCACAGATAGTACAATAGAT
>JACM01033232.1:0-12532 GCA_000787095.1 Periophthalmodon schlosseri
GAGAATGTACCAACACCGTCGGTGTTGGTACATTGCAGTCCATTTCAGAGGACTGCGGTTCCTCTGAAATGGAGTCCGCCGTACATCTTCATCTCAAAGCCACTAACCACTCTTTTGAAGATAGTGAAGTACAGATCTTAGCCAGAGAGAAGAAATGGTTTGAGAGGGGAGTTAAAGAAGCAATTTTTGTTAGGAAAGACAATCCTTCCTTAAACAGAAATGGGGGAATGGAATATTCCACAGTATGGCATTAAACTTATCTATCTCCATGGAGACAAGCACGTGATGGTCAGATCTGTGGAGAGTCAAGTAAGAATGCTATGTTTCAAGTTTTTTTTATTTTTTTTTTATAACACTTAATTGAATAAATGCAAGATATTAAAGTTATACAGTGAATTTATATGTGTTTATATTGCCCATTTACCCCTAGGATTGGCACCAAAAGTAATTAATTTTTTCTTAAAGAGCCATCCTTGGACGTTTTAATTTTATTATTTAATGAAGATTACATTTTTGGCTTCCTATTTTTAAGTTAAGTAGGTGTGTAAGTAGGAATTGTGGACAGTGATATAGCATTAAGCACTGTTTTCTCAAAACTCGATGGTTATGGGTTTGATTTCCAACACTGATGAATGGGTGAAATGGAGTGGTCAAAGTTCCTTAGATTTAAAAAAAAAACACAATAGAACTTAGAATAAAGCAAATGCAATACAGAATGCCACAAAATACCTTAGATGTTTTGTATTACTGAAAACATACTTAAACATGCCATGCTATTGTCTTTTTTGAATTTCTTTTTTCTTGTAGTATTACTTTGAAGAAACGATACACTAACATTACATTTTCTGACTCTCCCCACACTCTTGCCCTCACGTCCTAGAATTCCTTCTCTCTCCAGTGCTCTACCATTAGGCCTCCTCTCCCTCAGACCCCTGGGTGAACACGGTGTCCAGGATCCACTCAGCTCCAGAGGCACATCACTTAACCCCGCGCTCCCAAAGCCAGAAGCCCTCCCCAGTTAGGCCCCCCTGTCTCTGCCGCATCGATTTTGTGACAATGGGAAAGTCCAGCCTCAGATCCAGCAGCAAATCATGAGGAGAAAGTTTCAATTAGGTTTTCCTCCACTTTATTCTGAAATGAGCCGCTCCAGCAGATCTGCACCGCTTGCTATTTTCGGTTTCTCATGGATGTTGTGGGCAATTGGTTTTACGGGAAGAAGAGAAAAATGTTAAACTACAGCAGGTAAGTGGACAGTACTGTTGGTGATAGTACATAATATAATAAATAATACAATAAACGGTGTATATATAATTTGAACAGTTTGGATGTTCTCCTTGTGTCAATGCCTATCCCAATACATGCACGACAGGTAGGACTTGTAGAAGGGGTGCACAATTTTGGAAAAAAAAATAATTGTGATGATTTGATTTTTCAAACCAGCACTGCAATTAAATATGGAAATTATTTTGTAACAGTAGGATTCTGTTTTAAAATCATTTTCAAGAATCATTACCATTGAAGTGTGAACTGATAGGAATTCCATTCATTTCAAAACTATATAAAATATTGCCTAAACTTAATTTTAGCAATTATCGATGTTGCTGTCAGCCAGTCTCAGCCTGCTGTCTGTTCTCATATCACACACTAAGTCATTCAAATAAATGCACTCTCTCCTCCTTCCCACTTCCAGCTTTTCCACCGCAACAGCAGAATCATTCTCCTCCTCTGCCTCTCCATCTTCCTAACAATAAATCTAGAGAATGTTACTAGAATAAGCTAGTGCATGTAACTTTTTAGCCAAAAAAAGGAAACTAAAATAAAAGAGTTTATTGAACTAAAAAACTTCCACATTATGGCATAACATTTCTATCTACATGAAGAATGTTTGGAATTATGGATTTAACTTTATATACTCCAAGTTGCATACTATACCTTTTAAGTGACAAAGTTTGTTGAAATACACAAATTACCAGACACTTTTTCTGAAAGTCTTTCTCAAAGCTTTCACTATAGGGAACATTATTATGAATATTCTATAGGAGGCTCAGTCAGACATGCTTTTATACCATCACATACAAACACTATCTTCCCCATCTCTTTCTCACTTTCTGACAGACCAGAGTCGCTTCATTTACACAAGTATTAATTCCAGCCAAGATTGCAATGCGGAGCTGCGCTATAAATATCTGTGTGACCGCCTGATTGCTTCGGGAACATCAAACGTGCACAAACAATGCACGTTCCAAGCAGTTTGTTCTGGGAGAGCTGTGACGAGAATAAGTGACAGCTTTTGACGAAGATCAGACAACTTTTTATTGCATCAGAAATTAATCTAAAAATGATACATCACTCAAAAGCTGTATTAAAAGCATTCGACTCCCGGTTGAAGCAGATTTGATTTTTTCCTGACAACGCGCGCGTAATTAGACCAAACGCGGCTCGGTTTGTCTGACTGAAATAACTCAATTATAGCATCCGCAAACATCTGGTGGCGACGCTAGCGCAATTGATTAGAGAACATTTTCCACCAATGATTAAATAAGACGGTAATCGCTTTGGAGGTGGTTTTATCTCTATTACAAGCGCGTGCGAGTGGAAAAAACAAGAGATCCTAGGCTAATTCAATCTCGCGCTCCTCATTAAGTGCTGTTACGCGTGCCAGTGACAAATAATCAAACGGAAAGCGGCGCACAAAATAGCTCCGCCACGCCACATCGTCCCTGTCGCCCCACTTTACCTTCGAAGCCAGGAGATATGATATGACTTTATGACAAAAACATTGTAGACTGCAGTTGAAATTAAATTTGGCGCTCATGATGTGAAGTGCACTGCAAAAAGTGAATATCTTGAATCTTGGAATGTCTGGAATTCAGAATCTGAATCTGGATTTAAGTAGTAGTATGTAGGAACCAGGTTAGATTTAATTGCTTATGTGGTAAGGATTATTCCCCGGGTTTCAAGATTCAAAATTAGTTTAAAAAAATTATAGCTTGAAATGGGAAAATCTTGTTCCATTGACAAATCATTTTACTTAAAGAGGGGGTATTATCCTCTCCTTGAACAGCCACCTTAACATGGTGGAGGGATTTAATCCTGGGAGCTATGTTGTTGGGGGCTTCATGCCCCTGGTAGGGTCACCCATGGCAAACAGGTCCTGGGGGACAGGTCAGACTAAGAGTGGTTCAAAAGCCTTTCATGATGAGTAGTACAGCAAGGCCAGCTATATTAAACCAAGCCAGCTACGTCTCCCAGACTGGTGTTACTGGGGCCCCATCCTGAAGCCAGGCCTGGGGTGAGTGCTCGACAGCGAGCGCCGGGTGGCTGGGCCTTTCCCCATGGGGCATGGTCGGGCACAGCCCGAAGGAGCGACGTGGGGCTGTCCTCCCGTGGACCCACCACCTGTGGAAGGATCTGTGAGGGGCTGGTGAGCGATCTGGGTAGCAGTCGAAGGCGGGGACCTCGATGACCGGATCTCCGAGACTGACTCTGTGGACATGGAACGTCACCTTGCTGGGGGGAAGAAGACTGAGCTTGTGCGGGAGGTTGAGCGTTACCAACTAGATATAGTTGGCCTCACCTCCACGCACAGCTTGGGCTCTGGAACCCAACTCCTTGAGAGGGGCTGGACTCTCCATTTCTCCGGCGTTTCCCGCAGGGAGAGGTGGCGGGCTGGTGTGGGCTTGCTCATTGCCACACAGCTCAGCCGCCACATGTTGGAGTTCACGCCGGTGAATGAAAGGGTCGCGTCCCTGAGCCTTCGGGTCGGGGACAGGTCTCTCACTGTTGTGTCTGCCTATGGGCCGAACAGAGTACCCAGCCTTCTTGGAGTCCCTGGGAGGGGTACTAGACTAGGTAATAGACCGGGTAAGGTCTATTCCAGGCTATTGGAGAGGAGAATCCGACCGATAGATGAACCTCGGACCCAGGTGGTGCAGTGCGATTTTCGTCCACACTGGACCAGCTCTATACTCTCCATCGGGTCCTCGAGGGTTCATGGGAGTTTGCCCAACCAATTCACATGTGCTTTGTGGATATGGAGAAGGCATTCAAGTGTGTCCCTCGTGGTGTCCTGTGGGGGGTTCTCTGTGAGTACGGGGTCTGGGACCCTTTGCTAAGGGCTGTCCAGTCCCTGTATGACCGGAGCAGGAGCTGTGTTCGCATTGCCAGCAGTAAGTCAGACCTGTTCCCAGTGCATGTTGGACTCTGCCAGGGCTGCCCTTTGTCACCGGTTCAGTTCACTGTATTTATGGACAGAATTTCTAGGCGCAGCCAGAGGCCAGAGGTGGTCCGATTCGAGAACCACAGGATCTCATCTCTGCTGTTTGCAGATGATGTTGTCCTGATGGCTTCATAGAGCCAGGACCTGCAGCAGGCACTGGGGCGGTTTGCGCACAGGTTGGGATGAGAATCAGCTCCTCTAAATCCGAGCCTTGCCCTCTTCAGGTGGGTGGTGAGTGCCTCAAGTGGAGGACTTCAAGTATCTCGGGGTCTTGTTCACAAGTGAGGGAAGGATGGAGCGTGAGATTGACAGGTGGATCGATGCAGCATCTGCAGTGATGCGGTCGCTGTATCGTACTGTTGTGGTGAAGAAGGAGCTGAGCCAAAAGGCAAAGCTCTTGACTTACCGGTCAATCTACGTTCCTGCCCTCACCTATGGTCATAAGCTTTTGGTAATGACCGAAAGGACAAGATCACGGATACAAGCTGCCGAAATGAGTGTCCTCTGCAGGGTGGCTGGGCACTCCCTTAAAGATAGAGTGAGGAGCTCAGTCACACGGGAGGAGCTCAGAGTAGAGCTGCTGCTCCTCCACATCGAGAGGAGTCAGCTGAGGTGGCTCGGGCAGCGTTGCAGGCATGTCCCACCGGGAGGAGGCCTCGGGGAAGACCCAGGACACACTGGGGGGGCTATGTCTCAGTAGAGCTGCTGCTCCTCCACATCGAGAGGAGTCAGCTGAGGTGGCTCGGGCAGCGTTGCAGGCATGTCCCACCGGGAGGAGGCCCCGGGGAAGACCCAGGACACACTGGGGGGACTATGTCTCTCAGCTGGCCTGGGAACGCTTTGGGGTCCCACTACAGGGGCTGGAGGATGTGTCTGGGGTGAGGGAAGTCTCGGAGTAGCTGCTTAGACTACTGCCCCTGCGACCTGGCCCTGGATAAGTGGAAGAAAATGGATGGATGGATGGGGGTATTATGCAAAATGGATTTTTTTGAGCTTTCTACCATGTTTGTACCAATGTTGTTCCCTCATCAACGAAGATTTAGATGTCATCCATGCATGTTTGAGTATTTCACCAACCTTACCTTCTGTACAATGCTTAGCCCACAAGCCTACATCATCCACACTCCAACATAACAATTCTCCATAAATATACAAAAACATGGTACAAAACTGAACACAGCAACTTCACAAACCTCATTTGATGTGCAGTAGTTTTATTAGCGGAATGCACGCTCATTGTGTTGTGATAGTGCTCTGAAGGGGGGGTGACTTAACACAGGAAGCAAAGGGAGGGGAGACTCAGAGCATCAAAAATGAAAGTGAAACTTGTAAAACATGTTAATGCATTGTTTTTCAGCAAATAGGTAACACGGTGATCGAGGTATGTTATGTGCTACCACTTAATACCCCACAGGAGTAAAATATCCCCTCTTTAAACTAAAAAGCTTTGTGTTGAAAAAGTCAGATAGTATATCAAGTGAAATAATCTTGATCTGTGAAGTAAATAAGTCTAAACTAGTCAAAACTCCTTGTTAAGGCAATTATTTACATTCACTCTTAGATAATCATTTTCGCAGTGTATTTTTCAAAATGGACTTTGCATCCAGACAGACACTCCAGAGGCATTGAAGACTGGGTCAACTGTAGGTTTATGAGGACAGGTCATATACTTTTATAACTGATATTTCAGTTTTGTGAATTCCAATTTTATTTTTCTCAGACATTGTATTGAAATGTAAATATATGTGTCTGATGAAGGACTCAGTAACACAATATTTTTGGGGGGAATTATTTCCTACAGACATGCATTGCTGACCAAAAGGAGATTTATTTAAATATAAAAATTAGAAAAACAAATACCGTTGTTTTGGCATGATATTATCTATAATTACAAAACTTTGGCTACGCATATGAAATAAAAACTGGTACAAAGTTCACTTAGCCTAAACCCACAGAAACTTTGCAAGTACAGTAATGGCCACTTTGGCGAAACCTCAAAAACTGAATATTAAATTTCTTCAAGGACAAGTTCTTTTGAATATAAGCTGCAGATTTTTCCTCCCCCTGTGCAACTCTATTAGCCCCGTCAGAGCGGCCGGGCACAGTGGCTAATTACTCAGTCAGTGCAGCGTTGGCAGGTGGTTGCACACATATTGATCACAGAGCTCCAGGCTGCGCTCATAAGCAGAAATCAACCAGGCATTATTTTTACTGAGGAAGTCTCTATACCATGTCTTTACAATGCCATATTTTCTCTGTTGGATTATTGCACAAGTATAAGATAATGTCAGCGACATAGACAAAAGTGTAAATGAGTTGTTTGGCTGTCAGTGGCACACCAGTGGGTTTAAAACGAGAGCATGTGATTACACTTTCAGCACTGCACAGTTCGTGGGTTTCAAGCGGTCCTCTGTTGCCACAGCAATAAAGATTTTTTTTTTTCAAATATAAAAATATTAGCAACACAAACAAACCATACAGTTCAAAAAAGAGCCACCAAAACACATGACATTTGGCATTAAAGCAATATTATCTTTTCAATGGGGAAATGACAAAAATCTTCAAAGGAAGTAATTGTTTGCCTAAATATTTATCATAGTTTCACAACGGTTAAGTGGCAAAAAGGTTGAAAACAGTAGTATTTATTACAGAAGTAGCAACGAGTTCTAAAATGGAATTCCTCTATGTAATCAACACGGAAAATTCCAGTCAAAATGCAGGGACTATTTATGCCGAAGGCATTTTTCTGGCAGTTTAAACTTTAATTTAACAAAATAAAGGTGTAATATTTTATTAGTCTAATCATAACTTTTGAGCAATTTCTGAATTTTTTTTGGCATATATGAAATTGACTTTACATATGTCACATTTGCTACCCATGGGAGTAAAATTATAAACTTACCAACATTAACTAGAAAAAAAAAATGTAATGATTTGTAATAAAATCTTAAATATAATGATGTTAACTATGTTTTAGTGAAGTGAGTAGTCTAACCTGTCACATGCAGTTTAATGCTGCATTTAGGCTATTTCTCATTTTATTTCTCAGACTGTAAACACTTTCCCCCTACTTGACCCAGTGACCTGCCCTTGCTCCGTGATGAAACTCCCATGATGCTCTGCTCAAGGCTGCAGAGGAGCGTCTGACTCTTGTAATTCAGTGGCTCTGAGATCGCCTGCCATGCCGTATTGATTTTTGTTCGGGCCAATCTCCAGCGCGGGCAGCAAAGTGAAGATTAAAACCACTGTCAGTCCAGAGTGGAGTATGAGGATGGTGCACAGAGGAGATACCTGAGAGAGCAGGAGGTCACCACACAGATGTGTCTGTCGAGGTTTGGGCTCTTATAAAGTATAGTTTGTGGATATTAACAACAGTGGAGAGAATTCACGTGCCGTCTACAGCCATATTGGGCCTGTGGCTAAGGAGTGTCTGTATCCCATAACGCTCTGTGTTAAAGATGCACTATGTATCTTTTCTGGTTGAGAATCCATCACCTGCTTGTTTCTATGATGTTGTTGCTGTCTTGAATGTCCCACTGTGTAGCATTAAATATACCAATGGTCACATTTATAAAGTGCTTTTCTACCTTCAAAGCCAAGCGCTTTACATTAAGGAACCACTCACCCATACACACCCACTAGTGTACACAGACACTGGGGTGAGGCGTCAAGTGTCTTGTCCAAGGACACAACAGCAGTATTGTTGCTACAGTAAAAAAAAATTTAACCACTGCTTGTCAAACTTAAAATCTTCAATAATACTGATACCATGGCCAACCAGACATTGATGTCATGCAAGCATTTCAGCAGGGATGCCAGGAAACTCTTATCGGCCCAAGAATATAGCCCTGGAGAACCCCCAAACATAAAGGGGCCTGTAAGGAGATGGAGTCCCCCAGCTTTATCAGTAAAGGAGCTTTCTGCCAGTTAGGACATGAACCACTCCAGTGCCGTTTTAATAAACAAGTTACAAAGCAGAAAGTTTCAGGAATGTAACTCTGGCGGTTCCATGGTAACAGGAAGGAAGATATTCTTCAGAGGTCAATGTGGGTATCGTAAACCCAGCTTACCTGCTACTAACCTTAACCTCCAAAACAAATTGTATTCATTCCAGCTATTCATTCTGAATTTGTTGTTGGCACGTTCAGAATGTATTCAGCTTCATGGGTAAAACAGAAAAAATACCTTTAGACATCTAATCTAGTTGTGGCCAAATACCCCACAGTAATATTTTACTGGCCTTATACCTATAGAAAAGATGTACCCCAAGTAACCTTTAGTCTATGAAGAGCTAGCGTTTAGTAAGCCTGATCTAAACTTGTAGCAGCTATTCAAGTAGGAATAACAGTACAAAGGTTATGTCCTTTTCAGGCAAGACACTTCTCCCATCTTGCCCATGAATGTGGAGTGCAAGTGTCTGGTCGAAGGGGCTATAGGCACAGAGCCATGCTTTCATCTACCCCAGGACACATGTAAACTCCAAGTAACTTGGAAGTAACTAACTATGAAGAGTGAATGAATAATGTACAAAAAGTAAATTTTAGTAGGTCTACTTCATATTTGGCTTGCCAAGTATCACCAGGGTTGTTCAAACACATCCGGTGCTGACTGGGTTCAACCAACAATAGGCCTTTATGCTGATGTGTTATGGAGTTGCTTCTGTCATGCTGTGTGGCTTGACCAGTATGTAAAGTTCTGATTGTAAATATTTTGATCACACTTCCGGAAGGTTCACTGCAGATTATTAGTGATTTAGAATATCTACATTACATTTGTAAGGATGTTACTTTTACCTAGCCTATAGTTCTATCATTATAATGGACTCAACATAGGCATGGGACAATATTGAAATTTGGTGTCACGATTATCATGGCCAAAATAATTGCGATTAACGATTTTATCACGATAATGATTGTTACTGGCAGTTTAAAAATGTTCTGGATATGAATAGTTACAATTTTAATATTATGAATAGGTTCCATATTTAAACAACTGTTGAAGTATTGTACTTTGTTTAAGTGAAAACAACAGTGATTTAGAGGAGATTATCAGGGAGAAGTAGTTTTATTCTGGTGACACAATGGCGATTATCTTTGTTGGTGATTATCATGATTATATAAAAAGTGCCATGAATGATTATTGTCAACCCTTTTTATCACGATAAATGATATTATTGTTTATTGTCCCATCCCTAACTCATAAACAAATAAAATATAGCTTACTTAATAATAATTATCATAGGCCTAATTGTATTTAGTTAAAGGTACAGTCTGTAACTTTTCGAAGTTGGCACGTCAACTGCACAATTCCATGGAAATAAAAAGTTAAAACCATAGTCTACATTCTCCGTGAAGATAGGTAAGTTTTATGCCATACTGTGGAATATTATAGCCAAGAGAACAACATTTCCATGGAAACAAGCAGGAAGAGGCCCTCCTCCAGGGCAGGTAAAAGTCAGGTTTGTGGAGATGCAAGCCCACTCACAGTAAGGGCACATGTTTTTCTAAGATTTTCAGTGCAATAAACACAACCAGACTTATTTTGCCTCTTTTTGGCAAAAAAGTTTACATACTTTGGCTTTAAAAACCTAATTACCTTGTATAATTTGGTTTTGGATTGCACATACCAAAACGCAAAACCACCTCCATAATAAACGATCCAAAACATACGACATATGACTAATTTTGAAAAACTTTTTTTTGCAAGCTAATTTCTATCTGCAGTCGTTAAAGGGAGGGAGACAATATTCAAGAGCTGTTAATGTGTCAGATGATATGAACAACCAAACTGACAAGGCTGGGTGTTCCCCTAGAAATCACTCAGATGGGACTCAAAAGTTATTTTGTCTGTATTCTTGGACACATTCAAAACACAAGACAAAGTGTAAAAGACATGATATTTCAGCACACAGTGGGTCACATTGTAGTTTTAATCCAATCTCAGTTTAATCTAATCAGACCATTTCATATCATATCACAAAGTCCTCATGACACCAATGATTGTCATGTGAAGTTGATATCCAGGAATGCAGACAGAAAGCCTGGGGGAAAAACTGTACAGTATTGGCTTGTACATTTCTTTTTTCCACTGCCTTCTTAGAAAATTACTCTACAATGATTTTGAAAACGGTAAATTGAGGATAACACTACTATAATACTATAATACTAATCTAAAACATTTAGAATATTCGTTACATTAAATTAAAGGGCCAGTACCCAATTTTTTCACGTAATTAAGTAAAATCTGTTTTGCAATAGCACAAAAATAAAAACAACTCTTAGAGTGAAAATGAGATTAATGTCTGTTATTTTGTATTCTCTGTGAAACAGGATGTGTGCCGTTAGCATGCTATTGTTTGTTAGCTTTACTGTGATCTATACTGTATCTGCTCTGGCTCCTGAAAAGTGCTTATAAACTCATCGTTGTGAATAATTAGGAAGCTCAGAATGCATTAGGTAAGTGAGCAATACATTTATATGGCTGCAAACAGTTTAAAATTAACTCTTGAAACAAATGAACATTTTTAAGACAGTGAAAATTAGGTAAACCTAAAGCCCTTTATGATACAACTAATACATTGATCAACCAAGCACTTCAAGGCCTACTCTTTCTGTGACCTGGAGTTTGAGCTGGGTAATGGTAATGGAACATTTTGCAGAAGAAATTTTGTCTTTTGAGTAACACATTATTAAAGGTGCACTATGTAATGTTACTGGTGGAATCACCTGCATTAATGCATTAAGCTTGTCTATCTCCCCGCAAACAAGCGGGTGACTCATCAGGCCAAGTTACAGGTCAGATCTGTGGAGAGGCAACCCACTCACAGTAAGTAGTTTATTGCCATTGTAAGTGAAGAAAATTTACAAACTAGGAATTTGCTTCAGCTACAACAACATAAACAAATAATGTAAACTGTGATAAATGCATAAATTAAAATGGCAAAATATACATAATAAAAAAATAAAGAATGGATGTTTTTCAGTATATTTTTTCAGCAATAGAACCACCTGAAACACAAGATAGAAGTTTAATGCCTTACAGTGGAACATTTCATTTTCCCCTGAATTTCAGATTTTTTTGTATATTTTTGGAAAAATGCCATTCAGGCAGCAACTTCTTACTTCCTTTTTTAAAACTAAAGTAGTTTTAATACAGCAAGGTCTTTGCCTCGCTCAGTCAAAACAATTTGTCATCAATACCTTTCACTTCCATTCAAACCACTCTCCATCAGCCTATATGCATCTGATCTTCTGTGCTGTGTTTTACATGAGAGCTGCCTGTATTCAGTGTGTTTTGATCAGAGCAGACCATCATTTGCTGGGCTGTTGAAAGGACCCCTGATTGGCCCTGACCCCACATGAAATATTGTTTTATGGGGCCGAGCCTGAGTTGCCATGAGACATTACGATGGGCACATGTCTCTGGCTCTGCTCCTAACTCTAATCTACACTAAACTGAATTTACACTGGCAGCTCTGTCCTCTCCTGTTATCTGGTTATTGATAGTCTGGTTAGAAACAACAGGGATATCAATGGGGATTATATGATGGATGTCATAGTTTACTGATTTTGTTTGATCTTATGAGGTTCTATACAGAAGTTGGTAGTTGTTACATTTACTCAAGTACACTTATTTAAAGTGCATTTGACAAATGATGAATATGTTCATCTAATTGTTACTTAACTTGCAGTTCGTGAAGAAAAGTAGAAAACAAAAAGTCAGAAAATACAGGAAGTAGTGATGAATTCTAAAACAAAATATTTCTACCTATGTCATCAATTACATTCAAAATGCAGAGACAGTTTTCAACACATTTTTCTGACAGTTTAAATCTTCATTTACCGAAATAAAGGTTTTGCCATTTATTGTTATTTGTCAAATCACAACTATTGTGTGATTTAGACAAGTTTTGGCCCTTAACATTATGGTTGCTAGGTAACAGGTAATAGGCATGGAATAACCACTATGTATTACCACTGTGCATGTCATATCTGCTGCCCGTGTCCAACCAGCAAGTAAAATTATAAACTTCACCAAAATTTTAAAAACAGAAAAAACTTTTAAGAAAATCTTAAATATATGGATGTCAACTGTTTTTTAATGAAATGAATAGTTGAAGCTGTCAGATACATTTTAAACGACTTAAACTTTTAAAAGAATATTGTAGTCCTACCTCTGAGTAGTTTTCAGACACCATACTTACATACTTGTGCTTGAGTAAAATATTACTGTGTAACAGTGCTCAATTTTTTGGTTCCTCTTCCCACAGTGATTAATTGTACAAGAAACCTATATATATATTTTGATTTTTTG
>JACM01075536.1:0-21369 GCA_000787095.1 Periophthalmodon schlosseri
AAACTGGTTCACCCAAAGGACAAAACTTAGCCACAAACAGACCACAAACAAAGCAATGTAGTCTACTCCATTCAATGTAGTTAAGACTGCAGTGAGCGTTATATTGGAGAAACTAAATAGCCACTCCATAAGAGAATAAACCAACCCCATCGCGAGAGCTCCTCGGGACCCCAGTCCGCTGTACATCTCCATCTCAAAGTCACTAACCACTCCTTTGAAGATAGTGAGTTGCAGACCTTAAAGAGGTAATTTTTGTTAGGAAAGACAATCCCTCTTTGAACAAGAATGGGGAGCCTTAGACATCATTTATCTCCTATGCATAACTCCAACCTCAAACCTAAATCAAAACAACAAAAACAATAGGGCTAGCCTGTATGCTAATAAGTGAGAGAGCACCCATTAAGGGCCTGAACTAATATGCAAAATATGACTCAGGCACAGTTCACACTTAATGTAGCTCAACAGACCTAGCTAAAAAACAGAAACTGTAAACAATAGGTGTGTTAGTTTCAGTGTATTTAGCTCCTCCCTTCAGACAGATATAAGGCAGTGTCCACCTGTAATCTGACCAGAACTGAAGAAGCGGCTTGGATGAGCAGCGAAACGCCTTCACTTTAAAACTTTTTGTCCAGTTGACAGAATTGAATTTTTCTTTTACTATGTGATAGGATGATACCAAGTCATCATCACTCATTGTCAATTAACTCATTTATCTGCAAAATACCTTTTGATGGCCATGCAGGTTTTGATGAACAGCTCCCATCAAATTAAATTTCTAAAACTTAAGCAAAAAGTGAAAAGTGAAGTTTGCTCTAAACTTGGAACTGAAGTTTACTCTAACTTTTTGCTGGTTTGGTGCAAAGTCAATAAAACCTTCCCTGTCAGATAGATGGCTGGCCTTTTAAACGACTTCTCAACACAAAAGTACAAAGCTGAAAGTGATTAAAGTCAAACTTAGTCAAGCATTGAGCAGCTCTGAAAGTCCACGTCACTTACACCACCACAAACTGTAAACTACTGTAAGTGGCTCAGAACTTTCTTCTTCAGGGAAAAAGAAACATGTCTGATCTTCAACTTTATTCAAAAGTTTGGTCACTTCAGACTGAGCAGCATAGGCCATTCACAATTCCACACACCCCATATCAAAAATACTTGCATAGCAAATCCAAAATTATATCTCTCTGTGTTTTTTATACAGATTGATAGTAGTTTGGTCCCCACGTCCTCTGTTGCATCTTAAGCCCGTTCAAACGTGATCAGCCAATCAGATTTGTTTTTTCAATGTTTTTCAGCGTTCTGTGAGATTTATTTTCCTTAATTTTGTTCCAATATGGACAGACCATGCATGTTCCTGATTGGCTAATCCATCTGTCAATCAAGCATATTTGAAAACGGGGAGATTCACTGTGACCAGACCGACATCTTTGTAAAGTATTGAAGAAGTGTGTGTTCTAGATCCCAGGAAACAAAATCAGCACTAAACCTGGAACAAAATCTGGACAAGACCCAGACTAAACCTGGATTAGAACAGGACCAAACCAAGTCTACAGCTGGTCTAAATTAGGCTCAAACCAAAATCTGTAAAGAAATCATTGTCTATTATTGTGCTAAACTCAATCTGTATAAATTTTTCCCTATATTCTTTTATTTTGAATGTATTTCCTATGGGTTGAGATGCTGCTTGCCCTTTGACCAGGTTTACTGAGGAAAAGAAGTCTAATCTAAATAGGACCACATCTTAAGCAAAGATTAAATACAATAATAATGAAATGAAATGAAAATGAAAAAAAAAGTCCCATATCAGCACCTTGGACAGCTCTACAAGAATAAGCATTACCACAACTGAAGGTGCAATATTTCGCTTTTCTGGGGAAGGGTCGGCTGCCCGCTTATCTCTATGGAGATGTTATTGATTTGCTTGGAGTTTTCCACTGCATTACTGGCATTTAAAACTTCTCTACCTCCATGGAGACAAGCAGGTTACGTCCTAGTTTTAGTAATAATAAAACTAACTTGGTGGACGCCTAACCAGAGAAGTTAGCAAGTAAAAAAAGTTAAATAACGCTAAATATGTTTCATATTTTAGATTCAGATTCCTCAGAGTATCCACCCTTTGCCTTTGCTTTTTATTTCTTTATTTGGAGCCCCATTAACTTCCACAAAATGGCCGCTAGTCTTCCTGGGGTCCATTCAAAAGTATAAAATTACGGTAAAACATTAACTTTCTTGATGACATAACTATTAAATAACAAATACAATTCATGCGTATTCATAACAACATTAGAATCATTCCAATCATCCTCCACACAGTACATTTATACATTTTTGTTTTAAAGTCTTTTTAAAAGAACATCTGCTACTGCTTTGTACTCCCACACAGCTGATTCCACACTGCTGAGGATCTAAATAATACTGTTCTCCTCATACAGTTAGACTTTGAAAAAGGAACAATGAAATCACCAGAACTGACCTGCCGTGCAACATGTTTGTGACCTGTGTACACCAATTTAAGAACTGTGGGTTATTTTTTAAATAGTAGTATAATAGTATAATAGTATGCATGGTAAAAGGTCACATTTTTATATAGTGCTTTTCCACCTTCAAGTCTCTCAAAGCGCTTTACATCAAGGAACCACTCACCCATTCACACACCAGTGTACACAGACACTGGGGGCGAGGTGGGTTAAGTGTCTTGCCCAAGGACACAAGTATTCATCTGTGGAAGCTTGAATCACAGCTGGACCACTCTACCAATGATGTAAGGAGCAGGATTCGAACTGCCAGCCTTCAGATCAGTGGACAAACGCTTAACAAACTGAGCTACTGTAGCACAGAAGACTTATGCTTAATTTATCCTGTACCTTTAACCAAGATAAAGTGGTCCTAAAAGAACAACTAAGGGCTACCCTGGCAGCTTTATTCTGGACAAGCTGCAGTTTTTTCAATAGCCTTTGTGCAGCACTGGAACAAATGCCTGAGCTGTCCTCCAGGTGTGACGAGACCAGAGACCGGACAACTGTTCTCATGACCGAGGGTGGATAATATGGTGAACACTTCGGGGACAAAGCTCTGCCTCTGCCCGTCCTGGACACAGTACGACTGATCTGACCAGTCCACGAGAGCTGATTGTCCAACCTGACACCCAAGACTTTAGTCCTCGTCACCTGCTCTATCAAAGTTGTAATAATAACCAGTTTTATGTCACAATGTCCTTTTAACTTATGTTTAGTACCAAATAAATGAATAATGGAAATATTTAGACCCAATTTATTTAACTTTAGCCAGTTGGTTTTTGCATTGAGTTGTTATTGTAGGATCAGGCTCAGACTGGTGATTGAAGGAGATGCACAGAACAAAGTTGCATCATCTGCATACAGCACAGCATCTGTATTAATAATATCATTAGATAAATCATTTACAAAAACTGAAAATAAAAGGGGACCCAAACAGCTACAGCACATGATAAAGGTTTACTATTAGAAAGACTAGCATTAAATAATACTTGCTGAGTTCTGCCAGTAAGGTACCGTCTTATCAATGAGAGGGACAGTTGTGAAAACCCATGCCATTTAAGACGGCAGGATATCATGGGCAATTATGTCAAATGCAGCTGTAAAGTCTAGTAACGAAGTCACTTTTCAAAAAAATTGCTCAAAACAGGGAGAATATATCTACAGTTAGAGGCAGTAAACCCTGAATTTTCATCTTTTATTTAAGGTACAATTTTTGACCATTTCCATATCTCAGTAAAACCTCGAAGAATTGAGCTGTTATGACATATAGGTCTGCCCAGAATATGAGCAACAATTTAGCAGATTTTGTCTTCAAGGTGAGGCTTTTTATCATGAGGCGGAAAGAGGAGCAACTTCTTTATATCATCCTCACTAACAGTCTCAAATACCAGGGAGAAAACTGTATCTCTCATACATACATTTCACGTTGTTGCAAGGAGAATCTGCATCTTTTTCTGTCATGAAGGAGCTCAGATTTTCTACTTTCCTTATGAAGAAATTATTCAAATGATTGGCAATATCATACAGTTGACAACGTCCCTGTCAGTCTCCACATACGTGTTTGAATACTTAGGCTTTTTTCCTGTAATACTTTCCACAATTGCTTGCTAGGATTTCAAGAGTTGCAGATGTTTTGTCCATAATATGATTTATTTTATGTTGTCACTTTATTTCTCAAGCCATAATAAGGTGCTTTATCTGTATCACATTTCGATTTGGTGGCTGCTTCTTTGGCATTGTCCCTTTGCCTGATGAGAGTCTTTAGCTCCTCATAACCATGGAGCACTGTTGCTTTTTATAGACCTTTTTCCAAGTGGAGCCTGTTGGTCAACAATTTTTTCCTAAAGTGTCCATAAAAAATGTTCACTGAAGCATTTGAATCCTCCTCCTGAAGATCTGCGGTCCATTTTGAACTTTTGATATCATCGACAAACAGGCCAGGATTAAACTTTTTTGTAGGATCTGTGGAAAATGATCCTCCCACCAGATTTAGGCATTTTTGTTCTCCTTGTTATAGCTATCAAAAACATGATCACTACTCCAACAGAACCAGCTTGTGAAACCGCTTTGTAAAAATGTGGCCCCTACAGTTGAAACCAGGTCAGTTAGGATTACCAAAATTATTTCTATTTGCTAAATGCAAGAATAATGACAGAAGGATTTCTTAGACAATTTTTCATTACTTTCTTCAAAGTCAGAAGTTTACATACAGAAAATGTACTATGCATTTAAACAATTTGTGAAAAACCCAGATGATGATGATGATGATTTGGAAGCTTCTGGTTTATTTTATAACATTTGAGTTCATTAGAGACACACCTGTGGATGTATTTGAAGGTCCACCTGAAACACATTGCTTCTTTGTGTAACATCATGGGAAAGTCAAAAGAAATCAGTCAAGATATTAGGAAGAGAATTGTGGACTTGCACAAGTCTGGTTCATCCTTGGGTACAATTTCCAGATGCCTGAAGGTGCCACGTTCTGTTCAAACAATTATACGCAAGTATAAACACCACTTCTGTCATTATTCTGGCATTTAGCAAATATAAATCATTTTGGTAATCGTAATTGACCTAAAACAGGAAAAGTTTAGTCTGATTTCATGTCAGACAGTGAGAAAAAAGGTTCTGGAAACTTCTGTTCAAACAATTATACGCAAGTATAAACACCACTTCTGTCATTATTCTGGCATTTAGCAAATATAAATCATTTTGGTAATCGTAATTGACCTAAAACAGGAAAAAGTTTAGTTGATTTCATGTCAGACAGTGAGAAAAAAGGTTCTGGAAACTTTGGGTTTCAACTGTATATGTTGATTTAGATGCACTGTCCACTGAAACTGCTCAAAACATGGTCTACAATTAGAGACAGTAAACCCAGACTTTTCACCTTTTTCACCTTTTATTAAAGGTACAATTTGAGACCATTTCCATATCTCAGGAAACCCTCTAAGCATTGATCTGTTATGACATATAGGTCTGCTCAGAATATGGGCAACGATTTTGATGATTTTGCCGTCAAGGTGATGAATACCAGGCTTTTTATCATGAGGCAGAGACAGGAGCAACTTCTTCATATCGTCCACATACAAATATGAATTCTTTGGCTTCCTTTTTTTGTGTAATTTAAAGGGCCCATGTTATACTGGTTTCTGATCTATGTTCTAATGTTGTTTCCTCATCACAAACAGACCTAGAGTTGGGTTTTGTTTCATTCACACATGTTTAACACACAAACCCTGCATATTTAGGCTTCTCTCAAACAGAAAACACTCTGCTCCACCTTGTGATGTCATGCGGTAATACAGGAAGTGCTCTACTGTAATACCAGGGAGCAAGCTTTATATTCAAGAAATAGTCATGAAAATAAAGTGAAAAAGTGTGTCTAAACTTTTGACTGTTTATAATTGTACCGAGTTCTGTCAATCCATTAGCCTTGTGATAAATTAACATTGCCAGAGGTTTACTTAATGTGTTATGTTCTTTGTTTTGCAATTAAAAGAGCATTTGGCAGTCATCACCGTGGCCCAAAGTTTTGCACAAAGTGATACTTACAGTTTGGGGATTGGAGCAGAGACGTACTCTTGGCTGTGGTTAAGATAAGCCTCACAGAGCTCCTGGCATGAGCCCGACTGATAAGAAACAACTGCTCTACACATGACCAATGGAAATAGCATTCACTCCAATGCATTTAAATGGCTCCAAGCCAACAGCACCGCACATGAGAGAGAAAGGCTTTGGCAAACCCTGATGACTTTTAATGACAATATATCAACTGTAGGAGGGAGTAGTGGGCTTTTTCCATTCCAAGTTAAAAAAAAAAAATCCATTTAGAGCACATTTTTAAAGGGTTTGTATTACGTTATCTTCTGATCGATGTTATAATGTTGTTTCCTCATCACAAACACACCTGGAGTTGTGTTTTGTTTCATTTACTCATGTTTAACCCACAAACCCTGCATATTTAGGTTGAGTTCTTCTCTCAAACAGAAAACACTCTGTTTCACCTTGTGATGTCATGTGGTAATACAGGAGGTACTCTGCAGTGTTTTTAAACTCTATGCACTTTCACTAGAATCATTTGAATGATTTCAGCCCTGGAAAAGCCCATCTCTACTGAACTAAAGGTAAAAGGAGCTGTTAACTTGAAAACTACCACTTCATGACATAACAAGTTGGAACAGAGCATTTTTTCATGACATACAAGTTGGAACAGAGCATTTTGAACTTAATGTAGACAGACTAATAAGGCAGGATTACTCAAACATGTGAGAATGAAGCAAAACACAACTCCTGGCATGTTTTTGATGAGGTAACAACATTATAACATGGCTTAAAGCTCACCAGAGTCAACTTAGTGTGAAATAGGACCTTTAATAAATAATTCATGTGTTTCAAAGTAAAGTCAGGGAAGTGTGGCCCAGAATCTGACCAGAGAAGTTACTGGAATATGCTGTGGACATGATCAGCATCTAATGGGAAAAAGTTTGATTCAAAATATGAATGAATTAAAGATTTCTAAAACAAACTTTTTGCAATTTGTGTCTCAACCTATATATTTTAAGCAGACCTATTATGAAAAATCGAATTTTCAGAGCTTTCAACCATGGTATAGTTGTTTCCTCTCACCATTTACTCACCCCAAGTTGTATTTGGAGTGATTTGTGCATGTTTGAGCAATCTTTAATCAGCTGCTTGCTAGTGTGATCTACAGCTATCCATCGACTGTGCTGACGCTTTGTTGTGATGACGTTTACAGCGACGTCAGCTCCCATTGGGCACCGCAGTTTTTCTAATGCGGAAGTGAGAGGACTTGTTTCTTTTATTAAGTCATTTTAGATGACTATAGCGATTTAAAATGTGCAAATTGTAACATAATAATCCACGGGTGTCATAGATTATAGCTATATAGCAGACACAAGCACAATAGGTCTTCTTTAAATGTTCTTTGTAAATGTTACCCTGTTGGCTTCTACTGCCCTTTAAGTTACACGGTTGAATTCACAGCAATACAATAATAAATGTGAGCACAAAATGTTTAATTGGCCCAGATTAACTAAAACGTGTTATTTACAGGTGCACTATGTAATATTTTTCTGGTGGTGGTGTTGGGGGTGTCGCTATGGAGATATTATTCCACAGTATGATATTACATTTATCTAACATTTATTTAATTACAAAAAATAGCAGGGTCACCTCTCCACAGATCTGACCTGTAACGTGGCCAATCGGCACCACCTGTTTGTCTCCATGGCGATAGATCAGTTTAATGCCATACTGTGGAACACTCCGGACAAAGTAATAACATCAAACTGGAGACAGATCAGATGGTTAATTCTTCACAAGAAAAGTAACAGTGTACTTTATACTCTTGTCTTGTAGTGTGGACTCTAAAATGTAATTCTGTTTTCTTTTTTTTCTATACAGAACAGACCTCCAGTTGATCTTGCTTATACTCAAGAGAGGCACATATTTTTTATTAGAAAAAACATTTGTTCTAAACCAACTACAGCTGTACTATAAGAGTGGATGGGTCCTGTTGGCTTTTTAGCTAATAGCACCACTGTCTGTGTTCCATTGGGAAGGCCCTTTCATACTCCACAGCAATAGCCAAACATCTATATGCTAATTATATCCTGTGTAATATGTTTTATGCTCTCACTGATGAGGCTGTTCCATTGTCCCTGTATCACTGTGAGAAGCATTGTTTATTTCGCTCATATCTTCATAAAGCCACTCCTTTAGCCCGGTTAATGCAGTTAAACCTTATCGCAGTTCACAGAATTACTAACAGTTATGCTTAAAGTCTTACCAGTCCTCGTCCCATGAGGTTCATCTGGTCTTCCGTTAATTATGTTTGATAGATTCTTTTTCCAGACAAAGGTTTAGTTTTGTCTTCATACCTGACAGCTCTTCCTCAGAGTGGTCACGTGATGTTGCTGTGACGTGTCCGGTCAGCCGATTTAAACAGGTTTTGGTGCTGCCTTCCTTCCTCCAGCGCCGTCTGCAGTCCGACTTCTTCAGGACAGTATCGCAGGTGTGTGAGAGTAAAAAGGCCCCCTCGTCCCGGTTTAAAGTCCAGTGGGCACGTTTCTGTATTTCAATTGCCTCCTTAATCCAGCGACGATTTTTTTGTTTGTTTTCCTCTGTCCCTATGACGTTTGCTTCGTCCGAGTCCATAATGTGGTTCTCTGTTTTGCAGTGGTCAGAAATGGCCGACTTGAGTTGCTCCTGTTCTGCTTTTTGTTTTGTTGCTCGTGTGCACGCCTTTGCTGTTTCCTTCTCACATTCTGTCCTATGTTCCTTTTTTCGTGTACTGAAAGCCCTCCCTGTTTCCCTGGTAGGAAGACACTCTGAGGAACAAGTGAGCAGTTGAAACTGTCAGGTATGAAAACAAACTAAACCTTGGTCTGGAAAAAGAATCTATTAAAATATATTCCCAGGTCTCTCACATTTACAATCACATGTGTTATTTGAAACAACTCTGTAATGTATATAATGAAGTCATTCCTTTCAGTAAGATCCAATTAGTTTCCCAGTTTGCTTATCTAGGGTTCTCAAAGTATTGAAAGTCAGATACTAATCGATACTAAAACCAGTATCGAAACTAGATTTGAGCAGGTATCGACAACACTAATCTTATCTCTACCTTTACCATAGCTGAATTCACATTTTGGTCACTGGTTATTTTCTTTAGCAGTTTGGGAGCAAGTGTGAGCTGATGTGTTGAAGTCCTCCAGCGTTTTTGTATCACTCGAGTAGCTTTTGTGTTCTCTATGCTCCCCTCCAAGGCCCCTGCTTTTCACACTCTCCATTGTGCTGATAGAATATAATGATCTTTAATTAGATCTAAATATAACGACTAGCACTCAAAGCCATCTCTCTCTCTGTGAAGTCTTGGCCATCATTCCAGCGAGTTATAAGCAGAGAAGAAAAGGGTAAGAAGCAAAGATGGATTATTGGATTATTTTTTTGCAAAATCAAAACAAATGAAGGAAGTCAGGCAAGATGATTGAAAGTGACTGATCGATTTTAACCCCATGTGGTCAAACTCACTTTTAAATTTGTGTATGTATTTTTAAAATTGTAAAACTGAATTCTTTTAATGTCTCAAAAGAAGTGACAGCTGAAGTTTGAGCATCTCACTGAAAAAAGAGGATTTATTTCTATTCTTAAAAAACAACCTTTCTGTCTTACAAAATATGGAAATTAAGGGTTCTAAAACTCGCTTGTTACTTATAATACTAAAAAAAACCATTTACATAACTTAACATGCTACTTCTTAAAGAGGGGGTATTTTACTTCTATGGGGTATTAACTGCTAACGCATAACGTATTTAGATCAAAATGTCACCTTTTATTTTTTTGAAAATGCTATATCTGCAGAAAACAACATATCTATATACAACATTTATAAGTTTCACTTTTGTTTTTGATGCTCTGACTCTCCCCGCCCTTTCATCTCCGCGCTAAGTCACTCCCCCTTCAGAGCGCTGTCACAACACAATCATCATCCCGCTAATGAAGCTACTGCACATCACATCAGGTTTGTCAAGTTGCTGTGTACAATTTTTTGTATCATGTTTTTGTATATTTATGGAGAATTGTCGTGTGGGAGCATGGGTGACGCAGGCTTGTGGGCGGAGCATTAGGCAGAATCCTACAGCTAACAGTAAGGAGGGTTCAAATAGGGCCTAGGAGAGATCACTAAATTACTGAAACATCCATGGATGAAATCGAAAATCTCTTCAGGAATGTTTTTAATGCAGGAGCAATGCTATAACATGGTAAAAAGCTCAAAAATGGATTTTGCGTACTACCCCCTCTTTAAGCCAATCATCAGATATAAAGATGCACTATGTAATGTTTCTATAAGGGAGTCTGACACCTGCACAGTCTGGAATATTCCACTATATGCTATTACAGTAAACAAATCTATATAGGATTTTATTTACAGTGCACCTTAAAGGACCTATACTACACAAAATGAACTCCTGTGAGGTTTAAACCATGTTATAATGTTGTTACCTCCTCAAAAACATACCTGGAGTTATGTTTTGTTTCAAACATGTTTGACTAAACCTTTATTATTAGTCTGTCTACATCTCCAAAGCTCAAAATCTCTGTTCCACTTTGTGATGTCATGTAACTGCTACCTTTTACCTTTAGTTCCGTAGAGATTGGCAATTCCACGGCTAAAATCATCCAAACGATTCTAGTGAAAGTGTATAGAGTTTAAAAACACAGTGGAGCACTTCCTGTATTATCACATGACATCACAAAGTGGAACAGAGTGTTTTCTGTTTGAGAGAAGAACTCAGCCTAAATATGCAGGGTTTAGAGAAGAACCAGCCTAAATATGCAGGGTTTGTGTGTTAAACATGTGTGAATGAAGCAAAACACAACTCCAGGTCTGTTTGTGATGAGGAAACATTACAACATAGATCAGAAAATAGTGTAATATGGGCCCTTTAACCATATTCACTTTCATATAGACTAACTTATAATTCTACATAGTTCTAAACAGTGCTGCCTCACCCTTTGTATAGTTTCACATTGTTCCCTTTCAAACCATTCACTGTTTGCTGATAAACCATAGACAGATCAAATTATACGCCATGCCTGAGGGAAATCTATATCTGAAAAGTACATTTAGTTCTATTTGGACCTTACATGGTGCAACTGTCTGAGGAAATCTGCACATTTGAACTCAGTGTAATCAAATATTAAAGAGACTTTAGGCTGCCAGTTCATGTGATTGATGTGTTAATATAGTGGAGTGTGTAGTTGGCATGTGGAATCTCGGGCACCGGTCCAGTCAATGAGATTCATCACAATGATTCAGGCAGAAAAAAAAAAAAAAAAAACTGTTCAGATTTACAATGCTTTCTGAAAATTCATCTCATATCGGTGTCTTTTGCAAGCCCCAGGGCCTAAACATGGCCACCCATTGCCAAGTCAATGGGCCGTGCTCAGTGGCGCATGATGCTAGTTGACCGCTCTAACCAGTCAGCGCTTAAGCTTAGCCAGAGCGGACATAGAGTGTAGCAGAAGCTAACGATTACAAAGCATTTTTTAAGACAACAGGTGAATTTTGAGCTGAGAAAAAGTTTATGATCTGAAAATAGGTAAAAATTGCCACAAAATTTGACCTTTGTGAAAGCTGTAGGTGTCCTGTCAGCTGAACATGAGCAGTTTGTGTTTAAATTGAGCTCTGTGAGAAAAGTCCTTTCTGGACAGGAGGGATTTTTTCGTTGTAGTATCAGTGAGTGGCCACTAATCTCACTCGAGACAGCTCTAAGATAGGAATACCCTATCCAGTTATTTTAATAGAGCCATGTTTTTTTGAGTCTTTTCTTTATATACTCACACATTTAAAAGGTTGGAACCTGATTTTTTTTTTCCTTGTTTTGCCCCAGTGCAGATATATTGTATACGCCACTCTGGAGGTCGAAATGTGGCTTCTGTGTGCTGTCTGCTTCTAATTATAAAGCGTTTTATTGTCCGAGGTGGCAAAGAAGGTGAGAAAGTGTGTGGTTAGCATGCTAGTGGTTGTTAGCATTACTTCACATAGCCAAAAAGAAATATACAGAAAACACGAAACACAGGCAAAGCAAAATAAAACACCAGGATATCCTGTCTAGCTAGTATTAAATACCAGGGAGAAGAGGTGGGTTTTCAGTCTAGTCTTAAACTGCGTTAAAGACTGAGAGGATCTGACAGGCAGAGGGTGCTGTTCCATAGTCTGGGTGCTCTGTCACCTCTGGTATTGAGCCTGGCTTTGGGCACAGCCAACAGGAGCTGGTCAGCTGACCTCAGGGCTCTGGGTGGAGTATAGGGCTGCAGTAACTCCCTCAGATAAAGACGACCCATAGAGTGCACACGTTTAAACACAATAACATTTTGAATATAAATACATTGTTTCCTACTTTTGTCCGCATAAATAGTTGTTCTGCATGAATTTCCTTGCAGCCGTAGTCTTATGGGTCCTTGGGTCAGTTATGTAATAGTCACGCCCCCTTTTTAACCGTAAAATCGATGGGCAGGACACGTCATAAGTCCACCAAGAATGTATTTAGTGGACTGAAGCTCTATGTATGCACGATTCTTATTTCTCCGCGCAGTTGAGTGAATAATCCGATTTATTCAAAATTCAGGTTGTGCAACTCTAATTGATGAAAAAGTGTTATTACGTTCTAACCCAGATATAAAATAGAAAAGGAACAAAGATGGTGGTTACAAAGCGTGGATGAACAAAGGACCATCGGGAGTTCGAGGACATGACTAATTGTGACACTCTCAGTATGTGCAGCTATGATTATAATTTATGAGCGAACTTGGCATTGTGTCATTATAGTTAAAGGCATGCAACATGGGGTTTGTCATTCATATCAAGTGGATGGAGGGTGGAAGCATATTTTTGTTCAGGTCATATACTAAGTTTATTTCACATGTATTTTTCATGGTAAACAGAAATATCGATCTAAAATGACTTAATAATTGAAACAAATCCATTGACAAAAGCGATTCTCTGCCGCTGGCCCTGCCTCTATAGTGACAGTTCATAAGATTCGATTTCAGTTGACCATGTTTTTGTATTTGAAACATGGCAACATCATAATTTTGAAGTTCTTTTTTTTTCAATCTGGTTGTGTCCAAGGATAGGTTGAAAACATATTAAAACGCAAGTACAGGATTACTCAGACATGCATGAATCACTCAAAATACAACTTGAATGGGTTAATGATGAGGAAGAACCATTGTAACAAGCAAGGTTAAAGGCTCCAAAGAGTTGAATTTGCTTAATGTCCGTTAGAGTCCATATACATTCACTTATGTAGCATATATTGTCTGGCTAAAAGTGACTGTTATTCAGACTGCATCACCACTGTCCCTGTATCATCTGATGTATACAATGGCGCTTTGTACACAGAGAAATGCCTGATAATGCAAAATATCGTATCTTTAAACAACATAAAAGCATCTTAAAAACACATCTAGTTCATTTTAAACGTTTTGCAGTGGTCCAAAGTCATTCCTCACTTACCTTATGCGTTCCGAACATCCTAATTATTCACCATGATGAGTTTACAAGCGCTTTTCACAACTCTCAAAGACCAGAGCGAAGTTTTGCTGCTAACATGCTAACATGCACTTCCTGGTTATCAGACAATACATTGCTTTCTAATTAGATGCAGACCAAATCATTTCCCTTGACGCACAGCAAGCAGCAGACATATTTATACCTCAAAAGCTGCTTATAAACTGTATCTTTACCGGGTATTCACCATGATGAGTTTACAAGCGCTTTTCACAACTCTCTCTTGCCGCTAACATGCTAACATGCTAACACGCACTTCCTGGTTATCAGACAATACATTGCTTTTTAATTAGATGCAGACCAAATCATTTCCCTTGACGCACAGCAAGCAGCAGACATATTTATACCTCAAAAGCTGCTTATAAACTGTATCTTTACCGGGGCAAGACACATTTTGCTCATACATAGGGAAAAAACGGTGTCATAATGTGAATAGTTGGATCCGGATCTTATTTTTTGAAAGAGCCAAGTCTTTTTCTTTCTGATTCGTATGCATTTTTATACTGAACACACATTTAAGCCTTGGTCGTTTCTCTCCGTGATTGGTTTGTAGTTAAATGAGTTCTCACATTGGCTCCTGTCATATAAATAAACAGTAAAAGAGCCTGCCTTTTGAACGTCTCTTTGAAATGAACGGGTCCAAAAGATTCGGATCCCATAAAAGAGCCGAAAGTCCCATCACTAGTCCAGGGTCTTCTTCCAGCAAGCGCATGCAGTAGACTAATAGCTAACCCTGCGCGAAATCCTCCATAGAAACAAGTGTGTATGATTTATTCTCTGCTCATCTTGATTTGCCTCCGCTTGTCCTGTCCACCCACTGTACGTCTTCCCCACCTCAGAATCAATATGTCGTCGCAGTTTCATTCACTTTTTCTGCCTTCTTTCAATTTCTTTTCACAGACGTTTATTCAATTTGTGTCACTTCGTTTGCCTGGTGAGCTGGCAGTACTGACCCCGTTTACCACAGAGCAGTTTTCGTCGTTAATTTGAACCATATAGTTTTGGATGTAGCGCTTATAAATCTCATTACGTTAGCGTATTGAAGTGATGGTTGATATGGAAACATGGAATCGATGTGTAAGGCTGTGTAATGCAGCGCGGTGCCATAAAACTCAAAATTATTGCTGATCATTATAGTCATTTTGGACAGGAACTAATGAGTTTGGCCAACTTTACTTTACTTAAAGGTCTGATATTACACAAAATGGATTCTTGTGAGCTTTAAACCTTGTTAGAATAATGCTACCTCATCAAAAATATACCTGGAGTTAAGTTTTTTTCATTCACACATGTTTTAGTAACCCTGCATTATTATCATGTTTACATCTCCAAAGCTCAAAATCCTCTGTTCCACCTCGTGATGTCATGAAGCGGTAGTTTTCAAGTTAACATCTACGTTTTACATTTACTTTTTTAGCGTTTAACCATGCCATGACATTGTTCTATCATCATAAACACACCTGAAGTTGTATTTAGCTTCACACGTGCTTGTTTGATG
Source organism: Periophthalmodon schlosseri (assembly GCA_000787095.1). Classification (NCBI taxonomy): domain Eukaryota; kingdom Metazoa; phylum Chordata; class Actinopteri; order Gobiiformes; family Gobiidae; genus Periophthalmodon; species Periophthalmodon schlosseri. The sequence goes on from JACM01075536.1 coordinate 15,113, forward strand.
AATCCCATGCAGCCCCTCTAAACTGTCACAAAACACTTAGATTGAATTTTCCTGGGATTGTGGCGTCACAGGTAGAAATCCATGAGTCCCATAAATCATTACCTGACTCATTAAAAGCATTTCTTCTGTCAAATCAGCTGCTGGAAATTATTGTGTGGTTATTTACAAAACCATTATTTTAAGCTCTAAAACATATAGTGCCAAAGCAAATGTATTCAAGAGCAAGTTTAAAGACATAAAATGCATAATAAGTGTCATTTATGTAAGTATTTCAGTCATGGTTTGAAAAGTGTAAAAATAACTTCTTACCTTACATCAAATCCAAAAAAATGTGATTTACGCTAGCGATTTTTGCCATAGTGCGAACAACACTATGACAACTCTAGACTTATTTCAAAGCCAAAGTACTCCATCGGTGCAATTTAACCAGGCCACATTGTGAGGAAATACAAATGAGACTTAATAGCGTCTAGACTTGGCGCAACTTTTTGCATTAGTGCTGAATGGATTGGAGCAGGCAATTGGAACCTAATTTGTGATATAGCATATGATCATAGTTCTGTTTTAATGAAGTCGTAACCTCATCAGGGACAGCCAGGCACAGAGGAAATATAAAAGAAAATGAGCCTACATGTGCTCTTTTGCATCGCTATTTTTCCCCCTCTTAATTTTGTCCACAAAGAGAAGATGAATGTGTTTGAAGACCAGCTTTTAAGTCGTTCAGATGCTAAAGAACCGTGGTGGAAGCCTTTTATAGAGTTATATGCTGTTATGTATTTCATGTTGCAAGTGGAAAATGAATACATTTGTATGACATATATATCTCTCCTATTTGTCTTTAAAAAGAACCCAAGAACCCTATAACATTTGAAGTGAGAAAATCTATTTGCTTCTATGAACTTGGGGCTTAAATGTAAACTATTTATATGAATTTGGAATGTGTGTTGTAATTTGTCAAGTACATTGCATGAAATTGACCAAAATCTGTGCTAAACAGAAGACAGTAGATTGAGTGGAGAATTATGGAATTTAAGGGGAGACTACAGTCAAAACTCTTTTTTTTTGTCAGTTTGGTTTGACAACATGTAAGCTTTCATGTGGAAACAACAACAGTCTCAAACCTGCACTGAAATTTCAAAGGCTGTTTTCTCAAAATACATTTTCCCCCATAGGGACATAAAGATCACCCCTAACCCCAGGCTCAGACTGCACGCGGTGCAAGTCCAGTGGCCACAAGTATTCTGTATTGTCCAAAATACAAGAGGAGCTCAGACAGGCACGCCGTGCAGTCCAGTGGTGCCTCGGAGCTCCGGATCAAATGCATTGGATTCTATTTTTGCTGGACGCCAGAGCCGACCGCAAGCCTTTTCCCTTAATAAGTAAATAGTTATCGCATGAACACGTGGTCTCTCGCGTGCGGTTTCAAAGGCGGTGACCGCAACAGCACAGCAGAGCCTTCGGTTCTCGTGTGAGTGTCACACCACAACTAAACGGTACGCTAATAAGTTATCCAAAAGTCCCTCTGTAAATTCTTTTGTATCTAATATGACCACAAAATGAGGCAAGACATTTAAACCTGGCTCTTTCCATGTTTCTGTTTTGAATCTCCCAAATATGGTCAATTTGAGCCATTTTTATACAGAAAATGACTTATTTATATATGAAAACATCACATCATCAAAGACTTGTCAAATTACAGAAGAAAAAATACTAAATTTAGATATATCAATTTAAAACTTAAATTGATATAACTAAATTTAGTATTTTTTTCCTATTCACCTGCAGTGTCTCGCCTTAAAACAGGGAGGAGCACTTGTGCATTACTAACCAGGTGGGCCAGCTCCTCTTTCTGTATGAATGTAGGGGGCTGGAACCTGGAACCAGCCAGACATTAGATCATTTCCGTCAGGTTCTGTGATGATCCAGTCACAGTCACTTATTTGTCTCAATAGCAAAAGACATTTAGTCTCTAATACAGTGTTTTTTTTTATCATTTTTTGAGTCACAGCACATTTTTGGTAGAAGAGATTCTGTGGCACACTGCTTACCAAAATATTACCAAATCACACCTTTTAGAGGAAAAAATAATAAAACACAGTGAATATAATGTTGCCCAAGCTGCTGTGTCTGCTTTAATAAATTTGGCAATGGGGATTGTTTTGCTTTATTTTTTTTTTTTGTTGGAAGTTTGCCAGAGATGCTTCAAAATTGTAAAATATTCAAATAAATTCAAATTGTTTATGTATTTATTTATTTTTTCTTAAGGCACATCTGGCAACATCTCAAAGCACACTAGTGTTCCCCTGTACACTGGTTTAAAATCTATGCTCATATACTTACGACAGGTTTTCATGTTTTTCTACTTATTAGTTGGTTTTGAGTCCCTATGGTCAATATTTACATAGTTTTACATCAGTTAAGTGGCTGTTTGTGGTGAAAACCTGAGAAGAAAAGCACAAAAATACAGGAAGTAGCAGTGAGTTCAGCAGTTTTAACCTTATAACAAAGTATAGGTGTTGGCATCTATTTTTATTTGTTTTTTATTAGTCTAATGGTAACAATTGTGTAATTTAGATTTTAGTTTAGGCTCTTGTGTACATTATGGTTGCTAGGTAACAGTTATGGAATTACCTCTGTGTTGCTGGGCTTCAGACAGACATGACATCACGACATTCTATAGGTCAATAATATTTAATAAAGTGAGTTGTTGGGTCTAGTCACTAATACAAATGATCAGGTTCAACATTTGTGAATTTACTTTTTGGATATTTCATGGCAAAGTACAATGTGATCAATGGGAAAAACTGGCTCTTACTGCCCATCTAAGAGTATGACATCATCACAATCTAGAACCTGAAAACCACCAATATCTGCTGTCCAATCAGGAAGTGAAATTATAAACTTCACCAAAATTAAAAACCTAGAAAAAGCAGGCTTTTTTTTTTTGGTAAAATCTTAAATTTGATTATGTTAACTATGTTTAAGAGAAATGTGTAGTCTCACTTGTCATAATGCAAAACAAATCTACGTAACTTCAAGACACTCGAAGAGCTTTACATCAAGGAACCACATCAACGGCATTCATCTGTGGGAGTTGGAATCGCACCGCCAACCTGTGGGTCAGTGGATCTGACCGCTCAACCAATGATGTTTACGTCAAGAGCGGGATTCGCAACGCCAACCTTTGGATCAGTGGACAAACGCTCTACCGACTGAGCCGCTGTCGCCACCAAATTCGTAAATATTGTAAAACTCATTCACCCCTCTTCATGTGTTTTCTCTTCTCTACAAGACCACCGTGCTATGCAGTAGTGTGGACACCTACGTAGAAGTTACCCGACCCTGCAGCACAGTAAAGCATCTCTACTTGCACTTTCAGTAAACAATAGTTACGGCTAAAAACTTTGAGCAAGTGTTCAGTGTGAGTCAAGATGGGAACACAGTGCCTAATTCCAAGTTAGCAGTGTTTATGTGCGAGCGTTTTATCTGTTTGCAAGCTCGAAAGGCCTACCCCGCTGCTGGTAAATTACCCACGGCAACGCGGCGCTGGGAGCAGGAAGAGGAGTGATCGCTCGGAACCCCAGGTCTTATCAAACATTGTTATTGCAGCGTATTGCCTCCCATTTACCACCTCCCATATAGAGCCACTATAGAGAAAGCATGGAGACGCTAACTTAACCAAATATGAGAAAAAAAAACAAAAAAAAAACACCTCTCGAGATATGCAGTAAGTGTGTGTTAATCTCCACTGTACACTTTTAACACATACTATACAAAATTGACTTTTTTGAGCTTTCAACCATGTCATATTGAAGTCTCATTAAAACATACTTGGAGTTGTATTTTACTTCACTCATGCTTGTTTCTTTCATCCATTAATACAAATTCGTTTTCTCTGAGCATTCAAAAATGCTCTGTTTGCATTTTGCCCAGATTGTTGCGTCACAGGTAAAAATCCACACGGTTTTTAAGCCCAGAAACTATCACAGGGCTCATACTGGGGCGACAATGGCTCAGTTGGTAGAGTGTTTGTCCACTGAGCCGAAGGTTGGCGGTTTCGAATCCAGCTCTCGACATAAACGTCAGATGATTGCTGTTGTTGTGTTCTTTGGCAAGACACTTAACCCGCCTCACTCCTAGCGTCTGTGTGTGTGAATGGGTGAATGTGCTTGATGTAAAGTGCTTTAAGTGTCTTGAAGATGGAAAAGTGCTATATAAAAATGTGACCATTTACCATTCTGTGGTCAAACTGTATTCACAACAAATGCATGGCTCTATAAACATTGCATTCATGTTACATAATAGATTCATTTGTTTATTTTACTGCGTTACTGACAGCAGAGGGGGCTCCATCGTCTATACGCCTCATTGGAAACTGGGGTGTAGTTTATGTCTTCCTAATGTAGACATTATTTTTAAGCTATATAAAATGTGAAATACTTATCCTAAGATGACTAAAAGCATGTCTAAAAGGAAATTAAACCCACAAGAATGCAAAATGTGTGGTTTAAACGATGCTTGAACAATACCCAGGATATTTGGCGTTGGCTTTGTTGTCTCACAGCTTTGTATGCGCACAGATGGGTGAAGAATACATAGATTTATATGGAATACGCAGAGGAAACGGACCAAGGAGAACTGTTTACCCATGAAATAACAAGGGAGGTTCCCATAATGCAATGCACCGCCTCACGCTGCTTTGGTGGTTCCCAAGTGAACCGGTGCTCAACTAGGCTCCAAATCCCCACAGAGTGCATGGAGCGGGGATAATGACATGATAACGCAGGCTGGGAAATACTGCATGTGAGGTCCAGGCGGAGGAAGAGGGTTCACAGTCACTGCTCCAGAGATGCAACTGAAATGTCTCTGTTCTGTTCTCCACATCTATATCACGGTATCGCGCAGATGTGGCTTATTGTTAATGGTTCTCAAACTGTGGTGTTACTGGTGGTGTGCAGGGTCTTTACTAAGGTTCAGTCCAGCTTTCAAGATATGTATGTTCTGGTTTATTTTTTATGTTTGATTTATTTAGAAATTTTCAGAATATAAAAGATAAATTACATAGAAAGGTGTAGTATCCAGGGCTACTATAAGGTATTAGCGGCTTACAACGTACACACCTTAAAACATGCACACACACAACTAACAGATGGCCAAAAGAGAAGAAAAAGGGCCTACAAAAGGAGGCCAAAAAGGAAAAAAAAACAAAAAAAACTGACAGAATATGCTAATATCAACCACTTGATACCCCTGAATATATGAAATAACACAACTCATGGGATCATCTGTTCTGGATTAGTTTAACCATGAAATTATGTTCAGACAAGATTTACTTACACACAGTGTTATTTCATTGTTTTTTGTTGTTTTTTTTTGTCAGTACTGAATACGATGTAATCCCTCATTTGTCCAGGAGTGGTCCAATGAAGAGACGTTTCAACAGTAATCATCTGTACACTGTTTTGCTCCCATCTAGACGCCATTTTCTATTATTTCAAAACCAGTACCATCAAACTGTACATTTGTTATTGTCTCAAACAGAATCAGGGTGATGAAAACTATGCCTTTAATGAGTCACTGTGGGTATCTGGAGTTTCTTTGGATTTTTGCCGCGATCTAGTTATCCCAGTTACCTGAATCGACCACCTGGATTTCCAGTCTCCCGCCTCTACTTGATATCTGATTGAAACCACAGAACCAAATCATCAAACTGCGGAACAGTTCATAAAAACCCAACTGCAGCTCTGTGTAACATGGAGTCCTCCTAAAGCCACATCCAACCCAAAGACAATCACAGCTAATGGCGATTAATCACCATTATGTGCATTACGTTTGATGAAGACCAAATGACTCCATCACATCATTCTTACGGCTCTGATCAGCTGTAAAATATGACTTTTCTCCTCAAAGCAATTAGCCAAATCCCAGAACAAATCAATCGGGTTGGAAATAGGTCATTTTGTGCTGGTGCCAGAGAGACGTACTGCATGGCTGCTTTTATTCCGCCATTTTGTTTCAGTTAATGAAGCTCTAGAGGGAGCACTATCCACCTGGCTAACCCCTAACTACCACACGCTCCACCATGATCCAGCCCCTGTAGTGCAAAAAGACAATGTCAGCGGAAATGTCTTACTTAGGTGCGCTTTTGCCAAGGTCCACTAGTGAGGTAATGTTTTTCAAATGTAACTCTTATTAATTCCATGTAGCGTTTGCATTGAGTTTGTAGGCAAGGCAGAATAAGAAAGACATTAAAATCA
>JACM01008375.1:0-14185 GCA_000787095.1 Periophthalmodon schlosseri
TTCAGGAGGGCGTCTGCAGGAGGGCGTGTATAGGGGCCGTCCACATCCAGGAGCCAGTCACCTTGAGTCTTTCAAACACATTATTCACTTTGGGAGTGACACAAACATAAAGAGCCTCTGTCTCAGGCTCAGGCTCAGTCTCAGCCGGAGGTTCAGGAGCAGCAGGACGTCAGGAAATGATCAACACGGATTATAGCTGTTTATATTAGGATTTACACAACAGGAGGTGAGTCACGTGAAGAAGCAGATTAGACTTTCTGATATAATGTTCTTTATGATTGAATCATAAACGAGTGTAAAGTGATGGACAGAACACGTGTGGTTAAATTTACAGTGTAAATATCTTGGGGCTCAGACAAATAGTTTGTGGAGTTTTTACACACAGCTTGTGGTTAGTCGTATTGGTCACATGATTTTAACCAGGTTCTAATGGTTTTCCCTCATCATTAGTTTGACTCATGTTGTTTCAGTGCTTCAAGGCTCAAGGGCTCAGAAAATTTCAGTTTTCACCTACCCCCCATCTCCCCCCACAGCTCTTTATTCACTTACAATTATTCTATATATATATTTTTATCCGACCCCAAGTTTTGAACAGGGCGACAGTGGCTCAGTTGGTAGAGTGTTTGTCACTGATCTGAAGGTTGGTGGTTCGACTCCTGCTCTCGACATAAACATCAATAGTTGAGTGTCAGGTTGGCAGTGCGATTCCAGCTCCCACAGATGAATGCTGCCATTGTGTCCTTGGGCAAGACACTTAACCCCCCTCAGCCCCAGTGTCACTGGTGTGTGAATGTGTGAATGTGTGAGTGTGAATGGGTGAGTGGTTCTTGATGTAAAGACCTTTGTGACTATTGTCCAGGAAGCCAATGAATTTGTTTTATTATTAATCAGTTTTAGGTCAATGCTGCAGTTTACGATGAACAAAATGTAAATGAATAACATGTGCTATAGTTTGATAATAGTTGAAATGCCTAGAATCAACAACTCACTTATGTTTTCTGTTTTCTCTGTGCTCTAAAGTCTCCTGTTTTCTCTGTGCTCTAACATCTCCTGTTTTCACTGTTTTCTCTGTGTTCTAATGTCTCCTGTTTTCATTTTTATCCGACCCCAAGTTTTGAACAGGGCGACAGTGGCTCAGTTGGTAGAGTGTTTGTCACTGATCTGAAGGTTGGTGGTTCGACTCCTGCTCTCGACATAAACATCAATAGTTGAGTGTCAGGTTGGCAGTGCGATTCCAGCTCCCACAGATGAATGCTGCCATTGTGTCCTTGGGCAAGACACTTAACCCCCCTCAGCCCCAGTGTCACTGGTGTGTGAATGTGTGAATGTGTGAGTGTGAATGGGTGAGTGGTTCTTGATGTAAAGACCTTTGTGACTATTGTCCAGGAAGCCAATGAATTTGTTTTATTATTAATCAGTTTTAGGTCAATGCTGCAGTTTACGATGAACAAAATGTAAATGAATAACATGTGCTATAGTTTGATAATAGTTGGAAATGCCTAAATCAACAACTCACTTATGTTTTCTGTTTTCTCTGTGCTCTAAAGTCTCCTGTTTTCTCTGTGCTCTAAAGTCTCCTGTTTTCTCTGTGTTCTAACATCTCCTGTTTTCACTGTTTTCTCTGTGTTCTAATGTCTCCTGTTTTCTCTGTGTTCTAACGTCTCCTGTTCCGTCTCCTGTTTTCTCTGTGTTCTAACGTCTCCTGTTTTCTCTGTGTTCTACCGTCTCCTGTTTTCTCTGTGTTCTAACGTCTCCTGTTTTCGGCGTTAAAACAGAAAACAGGAGACATGAAGTTCTAATGCACTTAGGCTGAGAGCTTCACATGACCTGCATTAAAACACAGGGTGGAGCGGTCAGTGGTGGGACTCACATAAAGCTCAGGTTCAGTCTAATGTAACTAAAGGAATCTGGATCCATTTGGAAAAACACAAAGAGAAAGTGGCCCTCAGCATCGTTTAGATCTTTTACACACCTGCATGTTCGTACAGGCGACTTGTTCAGGTGGTAGTAATAGGTGAGTGTTCTGTGAGGTTTATTACTGTTTATAGACATATGTCCCTGTTTTTGCTTTTCAGAATCAGAAAAGAATTTATTTCCATTGAACAGAATTCACAAACTATGACCTGGAGTAACACAAAACAATGAATAATAATAGTAAATATATAAATAAAAATATAAATGCATGTATTAAATCGAGTGAATCTGGTGTCTGTCCTCCACACTAAATTTAAGTTGTAATTGGCTCTTTACACCAAACTGGCAACTAAAAATGTTCACTAAAAGCCTTTTAAAAGCTTTTCGAGCGGTTGCCAGTGCTGATATTATGAAGCAGTCTGGAGTCTGGTTTAGAGCCATAAGTTATTTGCAGTTCATGATATTATTTTATCTGCATCTGCGAAAATCACAGATTCTTATCTGTGTAACGGTCTATATAAAGTTAACCTACTTAAAGGAAAGGGCCTTAAAGATGGTGATCGTACTTAGTAAATACAGCTCCTGTTTTAGAACAGAAGTGCGTGTGTTCCTTCATTTATCTCGTCAAATCATTTGTGTAACTCAGTTTAAAGGTGGCAGCTTTAAGTGGCAGCAGTAGTAAAGAGACGCAAATCAAATGCCAGACGTAGAGGCATAGACTGTTTATATAAATGGACATATCTAACCTGCCGCCGCCACGTTACAAACAGGAAGTGATCATGGTGCACTTCCGGTTCCATCGACTCTGGCTCCAGTTCACTTCCTGTGTTAAACTCCGCCCCTCTCTCTGTACCTGCTGCTGTCAGACTCATGTTGGTCTTAAATGTTCGTATTAACCCTCTACATGATCCTGGGGTTTTTATTTCACTATTGTGTCTGTAAATCAAGATATGAACATTAATAACAGACAAATCAGGCGCCTTCTTTCCCTGAGGTCGCTCCCGCTAGTGTTAGCAACAGGTTTGATTGACAGCGTTGCTAAGCGCCCGCTCCCTGATAAACCAGAGGTGCGGGCGGGAAGGGGCGTTACCTTCAACAGCCTCGCTCCGGATTGGCTCTTTTTTGTTGCTATGAAAGTCGTGGTCAGAATTACAAATATAGAACTCGTCTCCAAATCGTACCTGTAACTGCTCTGGCCTCATGAGCTTCATCTGGAGCCGAACGCTGTGGTGACGTCACACTCAGTCACTTCGTTACAGTGACACTCATCACCACAGAAAACAGCAGAGAGGAGCCGTGGTGATGAATCCAGGCTCAGACCTGTGACTCAGGGCAAGTGCAGAGGGTGATGGTGGTAATACTGATGTGAATAACCAGGTTGCTTTGGAGGGAGGTGGTGCTGTTTTGGGCGCTGCTCTCAGACGCTGCTCCAGAGTCGAATGTGAGATCGATGCAGTGGATCACTTAACGCTGGACGCAGGCTGTGGGTCCCAGGAGGAATTACTGCCAGGAAGAACTCTAAATAGTCTCATCACTGTCTCCACTGTCTTCACAACAACAGACGGACAGAGAGGGCGCCACTGGTTCACTGAGGGCACAAGATAACACAAATTACATTCAAATTTAAAGGTCCTACATTACGTAAAACTGACTCTTGTGAGGTTTAAGTCATGTTCTAATGTTTCCTCCTCACAAACACACTGGAGTTGTGTTTTGTTTCATTCACACATGTTTGAGTAACACTTTATTATTAGTCTGTCTACATCTCCAAAGCTCAAAATGCTCTGCTCCACCTTGTGATGTCATGAAGTGGTAGTTTTCAAGTGAACAGCTCCTTTTACCTTTAGTTCAGTAGAGATTGGCAACTCCAGGACTGAAATGATCCAAATGATTCTAGTGAAGGTGTGTGGAGTTTAAAAACACAGTGGAGCACTTCCTGTATTACCACATGATGACATCACAAGGTGGAACAGAGTGTTTTCAGTTTGAGAGAAGAACTCAGCCTAAATCTGCAGGGTTTGTGTGTTAGCCTAAATCTGCAGGTTTGTGTGTTAAACATGTGTGAATGAAACAAAACACAGCTCCAGGGTCTGTTGTGATGAAGAAACAGATCAGAGAACAGAGTCATATGGACCTTTAAAGAAACATCTGAATTTTACCTCTGACAGAAGAAAGGAACAAAGTGAACTCTTTGTAGACGGTGGTGAACAAAAGGAGTGAGAAGAGTTTTAGTGCTGGGCAGGTTCGACCTAATCTGAGTTCTGAGCAGTGGAGGCAAAGGGTGTGTTCACACTTTATTAGCCCAGTTTAAGTCCAAATGTAGACTTGGTTTGGTCCTGCTCTAGTCCTGGTTTAGTCCTGCTCTAGTCCTGCTCTAGTCCTGCTCTAGTCCTGCTCTAGTCCTGCTCTAGTCCTGCTCTAGTCCTGCTCTAGTCCTGCTCTAGTCCTGCTCTAGTCCTGCTCTAGTCCTGCTCTAGTCCTGCTCTAGTCCTGCTCTAGTCCTGCTCTAGTCCTGCTCTAGTCCTGCTCTAGTCCTGCTCTAGTCCTGCTCTAGTCCTGCTCTAGTCCTGCTCTAGTCCTGCTCTAGTCCTGCTCTAGTCCTGCTCTAGTCCTGCTCTAGTCCTGCTCTAGTCCTGCTCTAGTCCTGCTCTAGTCCTGCTCTAGTCCTGCTCTAGTCCTGCTCTAGTCCTGCTCTAGTCCTGCTCTAGTCCTGCTCTAGTCCTGCTCTAGTCCTGCTCTAGTCCTGCTCTAGTCCTGCTCTAGTCCTGCTCTAGTCCTGCTCTAGTCCTGCTCTAGTCCTGCTCTAGTCCTGCTCTAGTCCTGCTCTAGTCCTGCTCTAGTCCTGCTCTAGTCCTGCTCTAGTCCTGCTCTAGTCCTGCTCTAGTCCTGCTCTAGTCCTGCTCTAGTCCTGCTCTAGTCCTGGTTTAGTCCTAGTTTAGTCCTGCTCTAGTCCTGGTCTAGTCCAGATTTAGTTCCGGGTTTAGTCCCGCTTTAGTCCCAGTTTTGATGTGGTGATTGTGGCAGGATGAACACATCCAAAGTCCCACAGTCCAGGAACCGAACAGGGATCATTTTGCTGTGAGGTAAAAGTGCCAAACTCACTGCTGGACCGTGCTGCCCATTCCCCAGAGATTAATGAAATATATGTGACATTATTTCACAGATGTATTTGAGCTTGTTTGAAGTATTTTCTTTAACATCTGTCTGGTGTTTTTTGTGTTATGAACAGGTGCTGGCCGCAGACTGAGAGGCCCAGAGCCTGGGACAGAAGACAACTCAGTGAGTCGCGTTTCCCTGGTTATTTTATGACTAATGTAATATTAGGAATTTAATCACATCAAATCCAATAATCACTGAACCTAAAGTGGTCTACAGTGGTCTACAGTGGTCTACAGTGGCCTACAGTGGTCTACAGTGGCCTACAGTGGTCTACAGTGGTCTACAGTGGCCTACAGTGGTCTACAGTGGTCTACAGCGGTCTACAGTGGCCTACAGCGGTCTACAGTGGCCTACAGTGGTCTACAGCGGCCTACAGTGGTCTACAGCGGTCTACAGTGGTCTACAGCGGTCTACAGTGGTTTACAGCGGTCTACAGCGGTCTACAGTGGCCTACAGTGGTCTAGAGTGGTCTAGAGTGGTCTACAGTGGTTTACAGTGGTCTACAATGGTCTAAAGTGGCCTACAGTGGTCTAGAGTGGTCTACAGTGGTTTACAGTGGTTTGCAGTGGTCTGCAGTGGTCTACAGCGGTCTACAGTGGTCTACAGTGGTTTGCAGTGGTCTACAGTGGCGTACAGTGGTCTACAGCGGTCTACAGTGGTTTACAGCGGTCTACAGTGGCTTACAGTGGTCTACAGTGGCCTACAGTGGTCTAGAGTGGTCTAGAGTGGTCTACAGTGGTTTACAGTGGCCTACAGCGGTCTACAGTGGCCTACAGTGGTTTACAGTGGCCTACAGTGGTCTACAGTGGTCTACAGTGGCCTACAGTGGTCTACAGTGGCCTACAGCGGTCTACAGCGGTCACATCTTTGCTCCAGACCCGAGATAAACCATATCTGACTCTGTATTTATCATTGCATTTTATTAGGTGTCTGTCACTTGGAGAACATGGCTTCCTTCTGGCAGCGTCAAATGTGAATATTAAATCATTAGCAGAATACAGTTTGTGTGTGTCTGAATCCCACTGCAGAACACTGAACAGTTGTTGGGATTTTTTTACTGTGAATCGGCTGAACAACAGACAGGTCTCCGCTGCCAAACCTGCCATTGATTTAAATGTGACGTTTATCGAGTGCCAGGGAGCGATTCTGTCTTTGGCTCCTCTCTGTGTTTCTGCACATTTACCAATCCAAGTTTCACTGAACTGTGGTTAGAGGAGAGAGAAAAACAGCTCAGAAAACTGGAAACCATAAAATGCTACTACCTCAAATCATTTTGTATAATTCTGTCACACAGAGGGCCTCAGCCTCAGCTTTGAAAGTCAGATTCAAGCTGAATGTCTCTTCCTGCTCTTCATACCCATGTCGCACAGCTCACTGTTCTGTCTAATTAATATTATGTTTTTAGTTCTGGAGGTGGTATAAGTTAAACAAACTAAACTCTTATTAAATTGGACATGTAAACGCCACTGTGCACAAGGACAAATACATGTTAAGTATTAAGTGAACAGAGGTGAAGGAGGTACATCCAGTTACATAATAATCATAGGATCCTGCTGCTCCCCCTGTTATTGAGTCCTTGGGTAAGACCACAGACTGTATATATAAATGTACAGAGCTAACCTGTTAGCATAGACTGTATATATAAATGTACAGAGCTAACCTGTTAGCATAGACTGTATATATAAATGTACAGAGCTAACCTGTTAGCATAGACTGTATATATAAATGTACAGAGCTAACCTGTTAGCATAGACTGTATATATAAATGTACAGAGCTAACCTGTTAGCATAGACTTCATATATAAACGTACAGAGCTAACCTGTTAGCCGCCACGTTCCAAACAGGAAGTGATCATGGACGCGCTTCCGGCTCCATCAACTCGGCTCCAGTTCACATTGAAAACGCCCCTCTCTCATGATCCTGGGGTTTTTATTTCACTATTGTGTCTGTAAATCAAGATATGAACATTAATAACAGACAAAACAGGCGCCTTCTTTCCCCGAGGTCGCTCCCGCTGGCGTTCGCAGCAGGTTTGTTTGACAGTGTTGCTAAGCACTCGCTCTCTGCTAAACCAGAAGTGCGGATGTGAAGGAGCATCACCTTCATCAGCCTCGCTCCAGATTGGCTCTTTGGTTTCTATGATACTCGAGGTTGGAATTCCAAATATGGAACTCAGCTCCAAATCGCCCCTATAACTGCTCTGGCCTCGATGAGCTTCATTGGAGCTGACGCTGTGGTGACGTCACACTCACTCAGTCACTTCTTTACACAGTCTGTGGTAAAGACACTTCACACTCGTCTGCTCCTGTCACTGTGCGGCGGAAACAGTAATAAAAAGGGCAAATATTACACTGAAGTAATTAGTATTACAAATACGTACTTAATGAGAATGTGCTGTTGACAGAGCGGTTGTGGTTGCAGATATGTGACGAGGCGACTCAGTTCACGGAGGGAGAGAGGCCACGCCCACAAGGATCGTCCCCCGTTGAAGAGTTTCCTGAATCAGACAAATACGACAGTGACAAAGAGGTGGCTATTTACAGCTCATAAATATTCAAAATGTACAAAGGGACTAAGTGATATTTTGGCAGAAAAGGTGCATTTAGAAATAATGTGACCTGCTGCTTTGGTAATACCACTAATGCCAATGGGAAATGTACATATTTTTGGTCATTTTCAGTCAGATCTAGTTTACACAAATACCCCCATAAAATCTTTTGCCTCCGTGTTTATGTAAATGAAAAACGTGCTGTATCTTTTTACACTTATGTGAGTAAACTACAAAAGAAGTTTCAAATTCTTGTTACCTCTAAATATACGTTTTTTCCTCTATTCACCTGCAGTGTCTGGCCTTAAGCAATATTCTTGCAGTATTACATAACTAGATTCATTTGTATTCCATTGTTTAGTTCCTCTTTTTTAGTTTAGCTACATAGAGAAAGTCATTTACATATTTCAATTTTTGCAGAATAACAATTGAGATTATCTTGTTCTTAGTGTGAAGCAGAGCATGACACTTATCGAAAAAGTGGAAAGAAAACGAAAAAGTCTGGGCTGGGATCCATCTTTGACAAGCGCTCGACTCCAAAGATGAGCAAACTGAAGGTGAGACTCCTCCAGGCGCCGCATCTCCACAGAGCAGCTAAAGGCAGCATCAGGACTGAGCTGTGTGTGTGTGTGTGTCTGTGTGTGTGTGTCTGTGTGCGTGTGTGTGTCTGTGTGTCTCTGTGTGTGTGTGTGTGTGTGTGTGTGTGTGTCTGTGTGCGTGTGTGTGTCTGTGTGTCTCTGTGTGTGTGTCTCTGTGTGTGTGTGTGTGTCTGTGTGTGTGTGTGTCTCTCTCTGTGTGTGTGTATAACTGCAGGAGGCCCCCAGCAGCCCTGAAGCGGGAGTCATAGTGAAAACAGCCAAAGACGGAGGAGCCGAGGGTCTGGTCTACAGCGGAGGGGGCAAAGACGGTATCTTTATTAAGGAAGTGGTACCAGAGTCGCCGGCTTTCAAAAATCTGCATCTCAAAGAAGGTGAGTTACGTAACAAAAATAAAAGTGAAATGTTGTGTGATTGTGTCTGAGGGCCTTCGGAGGGTCGCGTTTTCTGCATATTTATGGAGAAAGTTGTTTTTGAAGTGTTTGGTTTAACTTGGAAAACAAGAACGCAGATTTCTTCTTTTGTTTTAGATGAAAAAAATGCAAATGGTTTGAATCAATTTCAGCATCGCAGCGGTGAGCTCAGCCTTTTGTCAGCAGTCTCTTTTTTCATTTGTTTTGTACTACAGATAAATTACAGAAGCACAAGCACTGCCTATCCATGAGTTTCGCAGTGATGTAAAACGGGGCCATGATAGTTAACAGTTCAAAATAAAAAAGTCCTCAAAATGGCGTCTATAAACAGGAACAATAGTTGTGTATTTGTTTTTTGTTTTTGCAGGTGATCAGGTCCTGAGCGCCACTGTGTACTTTGAGAACATACCCTATGAAGACGCCATTCAAATTCTGGAGCACGCCCAGGCTTATAAAGTCAAACTCTGCTTAAAACGCAAACCAGAAATCACCGAGACCGAAGGAGCCATCGATTCAGACGCAATCCCTGTAACTACTCTTGTGTATTCTTACATTCTCTGAAAGGTTAGGGCTGGGGTTTTAATCACAACATTCTGGTGATATTTTGACAATGCATCAGGATTGTGCTAAAATGTGCCTTGGCTAAGGATCAGATATTGCATGAAATCTGAATAGATCATAAAATTAACCAGAAAAGTGCCAAAACAACACTTAGTACCTTTGTTTAGGAGATTACACTAGACGTTTCTGCTCATTTTAGTTTTACTCCGCTCTTTTTGCTGTATTTTTTATTGAGGATATACTCGACGTTCTAATTTTGCATATCTTCAGAACAATTCCAATATTAAAAATGTTTGTATATACTGCCCACCGCTACGATAATAATCACATTGTACATTTCTGTCTATAGGAAGATGAAGTCCACCAACCAGAGATGAGAGACCCGGGGAAAAAACGCAGAGGAGATGCTCGTATTTCGTGGCCTAAATTCCCGACGCTCGGCAGAGGCAAAAAGTCACGGTTTACGAGGTCGCACAGTTCATCAGAGGCAGATGAGCAAAGAAAACTTGAGCTGAGTCCGACCACAAGCGACACCGAATCTCCGATAAAAACTCAAGATGCTCTCAAGGGCAAGAAGAAGCATAAGATCAAGCTCCCTGGGTTGAAGAGAGGGAGGATCAGTTCATCAGAGGACACAGATGCGCAAAATATCCAAACAGAGGAAATGATTTCACCTGAATGCCTGGAAAGCCCGTCAAGAGAAACACAAGATGCTGAAGAGCAGGTGAAAAAAGGTGACGATGCAAAAGTAGAGGAAAGTGAAACCGAAACACATAAAACAGAACTGGTTTGTTTAGACACTACTTTGAAAACTGCAGATATCACAGAAGCATTGGTAGAACAAGAGACCCCTTCTGCCACTGCGTCCCCTGATGGCAAGAAAAAGAAGAAAGAGCGATCTGAGTTAAAGATGAAGATTCTAGGAAAAGATAAAAAACACAAAGCAAAGTCTTCGCCCAAAAGGTTAAAAACTCTCGGAGCGAGTTTGGACAAAACAGATGATAAGGAAAATGAAAAAACAGAGGCAGTTCCCAGTGGGGCACCAGAAAACATTATGGATGCTGAAGTCCCAAAAATGAGTTCTAGTAAATCAAGTCAGATGGAGTTACGCATTCCAAAAGTGGAAATCGACATCTCTGACGTTGGGATTCTATGCAAATCTAATGAGAAGAAAGGAAAAGGCATGGAAGAAAAGCAAACAAAGACAGGGTTCAAACTGCCTAAAGTTGGTCTAACTGATGTTGCAACTGAAGAAATCATAAAAATACATACAAGTGTTGAAGAAAGCAAGACAAAGGACAAAGATGACGCATATGACAGGCTTTCAAAAGGCACCAAACTTCCAAAACGTGAAGATATTGAAATTCCAGGTATGGAGGATGCTTCAAAGATAACAAAAGATTTCAAGGAACCAAGAGCCCCTCTGGCAACTATTTCAGATGCAGAACTCCAAGCAGAAACTGTTCAAATGTCCATAGACGTGGATAGTGTCAAAGAAGCTGTGTCAAAGCTGCCTGGATATAAGTTACCAAAGGTCGACATGTCTGGAGTACTGATTCCTGATGAAATTACTGTGATAGACGCCAATGCCCAGAGAATATCTGTCAAAACGCCAACTAAAGGTAAACAAGAATCAAAGTCAGTCTTCACCGAAATGTCAAAAACAACTATCAAGCTACCAAATGTCAAGGCTGATGTAAGTGGAGGTGAGCTTATATCCGAGACTAAAGTGGGTCTTAAGAAACTCGAACTGGACTCCCAAGATGTAATATCGACAAAGGCCATCATTTCTCAAACTATAGAGGTTGAAAAAGTACAAAAGGAACACGTAACTTTTTCTTCTGAATCGGTGGAAAAGTCAAAAGATTTGGACATCAAGATAAAAACACCTAAAGTGACCATGCCTGACTTAAATATCTCAAAACCAGACATTACGGTTCCTGATTTTAAAATGGATTTGACAAAGAAAAAGGATGACAAGGCACAAGTAGAAAGGACGATATTTCTATCAGGGGACAGCATGGATGTCAAAGTGCCAGATGTGAAAACCTCACCCATCAAAGCTGAATTTGAGATCCCAAATAAAGACATTGATGTTAAGTTGAAGCTGGATAGTGAAGAGATAGTCACAAGTGTCAAGGGTGAAGTAAGGGTTGGTGGGGTAGAGATAAAAATGCCTGAAAAACAAGAAAAAGGTGGGAAATTCAAAATGCCAACTGTTGGAATCTCTATGCCCAAAGCAAAAGAGGGCAAGGCTCCAGAAATGGATGTAGGTGGATCTGTGCATGTGTCTGTTCCGGAGGTGGAGGTCGACAAGCCTAAGTTAGAATTCAAATCACCCCAAATTGAAACTGACAAAGAAGCAAAATTTGGGATCAAACTGAAAAGCCCTGAAGTAAGTTTGACAAAGAAAGACATTGAAGTCACACTACCAGAGGGAAACATTGAGCTGGATGTACCAAGGTTGGCTGATGTTGACATCACAGGTGATGTGGAAGCCCAAGGAGGAAAATTTAAACTCCCCAAAGTTGGTCTTAAAATGCCCAAAATGAAAGCCCCCGAGTTGGATGTGAGCGTTTCAAATGATGTTGATGTCACTCTACCAGATGTCAAGGCAAAGGTGGAAATGCCAGAAGTGCCTGCAGCTGATGCCACTGTTGGAACGATGGAGGTTTCAATTCCAGGACAAAAAGTAGATGTGAAAGCTCCATCCATTGAAGCTGATATTGAAGGTGGCAAGTTTAAAATGCCAAAGGTTGGTGTTAAAATGCCTAAAGTAAAAGGACCTGAAATTGATATAAGTTTGTCAAAGAAAGACAGAGAAGTGGCACTACCAAAAGTTGATGAACCAAAGATAGGTGTTTCAAGCCCAGAGAAAAAGATTGAGATAAAAACTGAAGATGAAGTTGATGGGCGAGGAGGCAAGTTTAAAATGCCGAAACTAGGGATCACAATGCCAAAAATGAAAGGACCTGAAATTGACTTAAATCTCTCAAAGAAGGATGTTGAAACAACTCTTCCTGAAGTCAAAGGTGACATTAAGGTACCAGATCTTAAACTTAAGGATTCATCTGCCAAAGTTGACATGTCTACACCTGAAATAGGTGATGTAAAACTAAAATCTGATGCGGAAATTGATTACGGCCCTTCTTTATCTGTAAAAGTGACTACAGGGGAAGCAGATGGAAAAGCCGGCAAGTTTAAAATGCCAAAGTTGGGGATATCTATGCCAAAAGTAAAAGGACCTGAAATTGATCTTAACCTAACAAAGGATGAAAAAGATGTGAAACCAACAGATATTAAAGCAGAGGTAAAGGTACCAAAAGTTGACATCACTGTTGGCAAAGTTGATGTTCCAAAGCCTAAAATTGAAATGGAAAAAACAAGTTTTGAAATAAAGCCATTTGAAGCAAACTTGGATATTAAAAAACCTGAAGTTAAGTCGATAGAGGAAAATGCAGAAGTTGAAGGACAAAGTGGAAAGTATAAAATTCCGAGGTTTACTATCTCCATACCAAAAGTGAAAGGACCAGAAATTGATTTAAGTGTACAAAAGAAAGAGATTGATGTAGCATTACCAGAAGCAAAAATAAAAGTTGAAGAGCCAAAAGTTCCAAAAGTTGATGTAGAGGTGAAATCACCAGAAATGGCTGTTGATATTGAAGGACAAGGTGGCAAGTTCAAGCGACCAAAGTTTGGAATTAAAATGCCAAAAGTTAAAGGGCCAGAAATTGACATCAGTCTGCCAAAGAAAGAAGGAAAATCACTAGAAATGAAAGCAGATATCAAGGTTCCTGAGGTTCCAAAAGTGGATGTAAGTCTTGGAGGTAAAGTAGATGTTAAAATTCCAGAGACAAAAATTGAAGTTGAGAAACCTAGTGTTCCTGATGTTGAGGTAAAACCGCGCTCTGGTAAAATAAAAATTAAAGCTCCAGATATTGATGTGTCAGTCACAGAAGACTCGTCATCCAAATTTAAAATGCCAAGTTTGGGGATCTCAGTGCCAAAAATGAAAGCACCAGAAGTTAATCTTTCAAAACAGGATGTAGATGTGACAATGCCAGAAGCCAAGATTGAGGTGGTTCTTCCTGAAGTCTCTGGGAAGGCTGATGTGAAAGCACCAGAGGTAGAAGTTAGTACTAAAGATTCTCCTTTAAAATTCAAAATGCCCACATTCAAATTACCAAAATTTGGAGGTTCAATTGAGGAAAAAGATTCTGAGATCAAAATAGAAGCGGGTGATCTGACTGTTTCAGTTCCACAGGCTAATATTGATCTGCCTGATGTCAGTGCAGAAGTAACTCTACCAGAGACTGAAGTCAAAGCTCTTTCGGGTGAAGTGGTGATAGAAGAACCATCTGGTTTGGAGATGGACGCTAAATTTAAGAAGCCAAGATTCTCACTGCCGCGGTTTTCCTTCTCCAAACAAAGTATACCAGCTCCAGAGGTTGATATCAGTGCTCCAGAAGTGGATATTCCACAGCCAGAAGGAAAAATGGAAGTGAAAGGAGAAATAGATGTGAAATCTCCAGAGCTTGATGTTCAAATTGAAGGACAAGGAGGTAAATTCAAACTGCCAAGGTTTGGAATCTCAATGCCAAAAATGTCAGCACCTGAAATAGATCTGAGTTTATCAAAAAAAGATGTAGAGGTGACTCTACCAGAGGCTAAAGTTGAAGGTAAACTCCCTGATGTTGAAGTTAAGGAACCTTCAATTGAAGCAGAAATCAAAGCTCCTGAAATAAAAGTAGAGACTAAGACAAAAGAGGGATCACCGTCAAAACTAAAGATGCCCACATTTAAATTTCCCAAATTTGGAGGATCAATTCCAGAGGCAGATGTGACCGTATCAGGGCCACAGGTAGATGTTGAACTACCCGATGTCAAAGCAGAGATTCACGTACCTGAGGTTGAAGTCAAAGCTCCTTCAGTTGAGGTGGAAATTGAACAACCGCCAGGTTTGGAGATGGATGCTAAATTTAAGAAGCCAAGA